>BJKM01000652.1:0-115000 GCA_015082035.1 Chaenogobius annularis
TTTTCCCAAACCACCAGCTGGTTCCTGCAATGTCCGGAGGAGACACATAAATGACAGCACGGGAAACTGTTTATGGAAATGATTAACTTTGAAAATGTCTCATGTTCTAATGTAAAATTGATTTGTTGACCTCGTGTGACATCTAGTGTTTTGAATGTTTCTCGACACCATTGTCCTATGGAAGGGCTAAAATTTGTAAGAATAACGAAGGCGCCATGGAGAAAAAGATGATTCGGTCAGGGCAGAGAAAAGGGAGTGCCGCCGGGCCGAACGAAAATGGCGGGCAAGTCAAAGGCTCCAGGTTAGAAAGAGAATTTACAGAGAGAAGTTGTACATGTACAAACCTCATTTTATGTAGAACAAAAGGAATTTTTCTGAAATAATTGAAGCTATTAGTAAACAGTTTGCACAGTAAAAGATTAACAAACCCTTCCAGGCTCAGCTGCACGTCATAGAACTCATTTCCACATTCCAAATGTAATGAGTTGCATTATTCTTTAATGACAAAAGTTCAGGCATTAAAATGCTATTCAATTCTACAATGCAAAAATAACCTTCCAAACCACCCACACACTTAGAGCTGACTCACTTCTGCACCTGTAACATGACAAAAAAACGTCCAGGAGATCATCGCCAGTCTGAGTTCATCTACAGCTGCCTCCATGTGTGACCTTCCAGATTTTCTAAAGTCTGTACTGAACAGTTTGTTAGCACCACTCACTCACATAGTTAACATTGTCGCCTTCAATCTGGAACATTCCCAAGTCTTTGAACACTGCGTCATAAAGCCTCTCCTAAAGAAAGCAGTCTTGATGCCGCCAGTACTGAGTCTATACCGCCCCAGTCTCTAATCTGCCATTTGGGTGGCAAAGTCCTTAAAAAGGTTGTTACCAACAGCTCACTGATTTCCTCGTTAATAAACAACTCATTTGAATGTTTCCAAGTCAGGTTTTAGACCTCTCACAGCACTGAGACTGCTTTGCAATTGACACAATTGACATCCACCTGAACACTGACGCGGGCAAAGCCTCAGTCTTATCTGTTAGATCTGAGTGCTGCTTTTTGACACTGTCGATCATGGAGACCTCTTACAAGAGACTAGAGGACTGGGTGGGCATCCTGGCACTGCCCTAAACTGGTTACAGTCCTATCTGGAAGACCAGGAAGTACTGTGAAATTGGTAACTGTGTCTCAGACCAGATGCCCCTGACCTGGGTGCCCCAAGGGTCAATTCCTGCGACCCCTTCTGTTCAAACCTTACATGCTGCCCTTAGCGTCAGGTTGATACGCAGCGAGAATGTGTCCTATCACAATGATGCAGACGACACTCAGATCTATGTAGTCACTGACGGCAGCGTGAATATGGACCAGTGGATTCACTCTGTCACTGCATCCATCAGATCAGTGTGTGGATCTTCGCTGACGTCCACTTCTGGTAAAGTTGTATTGCTATTTTGAGAGTCGCTCGCTCGCTTCTTTTTATTGTTAAATCACGAATTATACAATACTATTTTAGCTTCCTAAACACAGTGAAAGTGTGCATTGCTCCCTTAAACAATCCGGAGCTTGTACAGCTCATGTTCAGTATTTTGTGCATTAAAAACCCGCCCCAGCTCTCTGCCTCAGCCCGAGCTAGTTAGCCGCTTAGCCCATGTTGAAAACTTTCTCCCGCTTTTACCTGCTTCAAGTTGTCATTATGTCGAGTCAGAACCCTGGCTTCTTCTCGCTAGCGTATGCGTACGGTGCGATGAAGTGGGCTTGTAGTGTTACTTTTTCGTGGAAAGCCAGGGTTACGGGTTAGCACAGGCACGGGGTCCGCTGTTGGAGGAGCTTAAAGTCTAGCATAGCCAGGTTGTGCATTGCGCTACCGGAGCTCGTGAGTCCTACTTATCAACCACGAACTACCATTCACTGCGCGATAGACTTAATACACGAAGTGCCCGTCAGGACATAGCGGTGTAGGCTTAGCAGCCGCATATGAAATACCAAAGGCTGCGGGCACCGAGCGCGTGCGGTTTTAAGACGGCCCCTCAGTGGACCTCCCGCGCAGCTGGACTAGGACCCAGGATCAAAATAAGGACCAATTGTACAGTTCGGAGGGAACGAGCATTAAACGCCAGCCTGTAGTGCACCGCGAGCTTCCCGTCAAATACAATAGGTTGACTCCCCTCATCGATCACACGAGTCTCGTCTGAATGGACTCGTGATACTCTGCTAATGCAATATCGCTATAGTCAGAGACTGAAGCACCAGCGTCAAGTATACATGGTGTTTACCAGGGGCCCAGAATGATGGTGACACGAAGAGAAACCGATGGCTTTTAAAGAGTAGACAGAGGTTCCGCTGGTACATCGCACTTATACACGCAGGGCGATAACGACGCGCCGGCGGAGACAATCAGAGGTGTGCTCAAATGATCAAAAGTAGGTGCTTTGTGTGATATTCTGGCAAAAGACCGATGAGTCACGATTCACCGCTCATATTTTCTGGTCCCCTTGCCCAATCCTGGTAATCAATGCTGGAACTGTAGCGAGCGCTCTCTTTCTGTCAGCATTAAATCGACTCTGGGTGACTGTTCATCTATGGATGACCCTCAAAACATTGGTAATCTTTAGTTTGAAAATTGCAGTGCGTTTTGGGGAAGAAGCCCGTAGTTCATGACGCGAAGTATGGGATGGCGATCCATCCGAAAACTTCGCAGGAGGGTACATCCCTTTATACGTTCGGAAAATTGAGTTTTCCAGAGTCTGGTACTAATAGAGTGCCGCACCCCAGGGATGAGCCCCTGGGCGTCAGTGCTAAGAACGCTCCTGTCGCTGAGCTCTTCAGGTCGACGCTCTGATCCACAAATGAAGTGTCAGACATCAAGGCAGATAGAGAGACTGTGTGTGTCCCTTCTGTGGAGCTAAATTAATGTCAAACATAGTCAAACCTCAGAAAAGCTAGTTCAGGCGCGTGAAGACCAAAGAACTTAATCAAAATAACACTGCACAAATGATACAAAATATGTGGACTGTTAAACATTAGCGTAAATTTCCTCTAATATCGCTCTTCGTTATAATGGAATTAATTCTAGCCGATTGGTAACATAGATCTATTCTAGCTCTACACTGAGAAGCTTCTGCTTCAACAAGGATGTATTATGTCAGACTAAAATGAGTCCACCCACACCCAATCTTCATGTTAACTTTCAGTGTAGCACAGGCGTGAGGTGGTAGCCTCATGCTGATCAATCACCATGTCCAAATTGGAGAAAACCAAAAAAGGGAGTCGTGTTCGTGGTTCTCTACCAACCTCCTTTGTCCCTATTCAGAGTTTTTAACAGAGTTCTCAGACTTTATATCAAAGCTTGGTGTTAGACTGGGATAAGTGATAGTTTGTAGATTTTTAATATCCACGTGAACATTGAACGATAACTCTCGCTCCCAGTAATTCTTTTTAACGCCCTGTTAGATTGCATTGGTTTTGTTCAAAATGTAAATAAACCAACTCACAGTCACAAGCAGACTCTAGATCTTGTTCTAACATATGGAATAGAGATTAGTGACCTCAGTTCAGTCTTCCCTCAAACCCCATTACTGTCAGATTAATTTCCTCATTACCTTTCAGTTTGTTCTTAAAGAGGGATTATACCAACCCCACAAAATATTAAGTCATAATGAAAAGGACAATATCGGAAAAATCTATCTCAAAGTTCAAAGAAAAATAATAGAGCCAATATTCAGCGACATGTCATGATGATCATGTCATGTGATTCATGTCACGTTGATCCTGCTGAGAACGGCCTTCGTCCCAGTGTAAGTGATCAATTTGGTTGACTTGACTTATGAATTCTCTGAAGTCTGCTCTTGATGTTGCAGCTCCGCTAAAGCAGAAGGTCATTAGGCCAAAAAATTGTGCCTCCCCATGGTACAGTGAAGAAACTGCGTTCACATAAACAAAGAGTTAGAAAATTAGAAAGACCATTTCGTCGCTCCCACACGATAAGGAATCCCTAAAAGCATGGAAAATCTGCCTACTGTCCTATAAGCAGGCTCTGCGTAAGGCCCAAACCAGATACTATTCAAATTGAATAAAAGTCAATTAAAAATAACAATAGATTTATTTTCAGCGTTGTAGCCAGGCTAACAAACTGTCACAGCGCAGTAGAGCCGTCACTCCCAGCTACTCTCAGCTCAGATGATTTTCTTCTATTTTTTAACAATAAAATAAAAAAAAATTTGATGAAACTACTCCCACTATTAGCCCTGAACAAGCCCAAGCTGTAAAAACTAGTGTCCCATACTTTAAGTCCATCAGTAGCACTAGAAAGGTTCACTGCCTGCTGTTGATCAAGCAGAGAGAACTTCAGCCATTATGTCCTCTAAAACGTCATGTTGTATTCTAGACCCCGATTCCAAGCAGACTCCTCAAAGACATTCTCCCCATAATTATAGATTCTATTCTTAATATAATAAATACTTCATTAGAAAGTGGTGATGTTCCACCAGTCCTTCAAACATGCAGTCATTAAACCGCTTCTGAAAAAGCCTCATCTTGATCCTGACCAGTTTGATAAACTACAGACCTATTTCAAATTCAACCCTTTGTCTCTAAAATCCTTGAAAGAGTTGTAGTTAAACAGCTTTGTCGCCATCTACAGGACAATAACTTATTTGAAGTTTTCCAGTCAGGGTCCAGAGCCCCCCACACACTGAAACTGCACTAGTTAAAGTCACACATGATTTGTTATTAGCTGCTGACGATGGACTGGTCTCAATCCTGGTTCTATTGGACCTCAGTGCAGCGTTCGACACCATCAACCACAACATTCTACTGCAGAGGTTAGAATGTGATGTAGGTGTCAGAGGCCCCGCCCTCAGCTGCTTTAAATCCTACCTATCGGATAGGTACCAGTTTGTTAATGTTAACCAGAGCTCCTCACCCTGTTCTAAAGTAACCTACGGTGTGCCACAGGGTTCAGTTCTCGGTCCAATTCTGTTTACTCTTCATATGCTGCCGTTAGGTCACATGATCAGAAAGCATGGCATTAACTTCCACTGCTCTGCAGATGACACACAGCTGTATTTATCAATGAAACCCAATCAGACCGATCAAGCAGACAGACTTGGAGCTTGTGTGAAGGATATAAAAACTTGGATGACACTTAATTATCTGCTTCTGAACCCTGAAAAAACCGAGGTCATCGTACTAGGCCCTAATCATCTACGAGACGCTTTATCTGAGCAGATAGTCCCACTGGACAACGTCAGTGTAGCCTCCAGCTCCACTGGAAGAAACCTTGGAGTCTTATTTGACCAAGAGCTCTCATTCAAAGCACACATAAATTAAGCTTGTAAAACAGCCTATTTTCATCTGCGTAATATAGCCTAAAAGCGATGCTTTGGACTACTGTAACTCCCTGCTCGCACCGTGCCCTAAAAGCGCCATAAAAAGATTTCAACTGGTTCAAAATGCAGCAGCAAGATTACTAACAGGAACTAAAAGAAGAGAGCACATTACGCCGGTGCTCGAGTCTCTTCACTGGCTCCTGTCGAGTTTAGAATCAAATTCAAAACCCTCCTCCTGACTTACAAAGCCATAAATGACCTGGCCCCATCCTACCTCAAAGATGCTATAGTACCTTATCATCCAAACAGATCAAAATGCTGGACTTCTGGTGGTCCCAAGAGTCTCTAAAAGCACAGTAGGAGGCAGAGCGTTTAGCTCCCAAACAACTGTGTTGTGGAATCCTGTCATTGTTAAAGAGGCCGACACAGTCTCTTCATTTAAGACCAGGCTTAAAACGTTCCTCTTTGAAATGGCTTATGGTCAGGCCAGTTAGGAACAGAAATAAAAACCTACAGTTCCAAGCTATGCTGCCCTAGGAGCAACTATGCTGGGGGAAGTACGGCAGCTTGAGTACCATCCTCTGTTTCCTACTACTAGTTTCTACTTTTTCCCAAAGAGGTTTGGTTGTTTTTTTTCCTGGCTGAGAAGGAGGGTCTAAGGACAGGGAGCTTGGGACATCTGTCTAAGGACACAGGATGCTGGGACATTTTCCAAGTCCCTATGAACATTGTTTATTTTGTTTTCCACTGTAGCCCCTTGAGGCAACTACTGTTGTGATTTTGGGCGTTACAAAAAATAAATTTTATTGAATTGGATGCAAAACAACTTTCTCAAGCTGAACTCAGACAAGACTAAGTCATCGTCTTTGGCCCACAGAAACAAAGAGAAAGTGTTAACTGTCACCTCCAAAGTCTTGCTCTAAAACCTACAAATCAAGTTAGAAATCTGGGGGTAATAATGGACTCAGATTAGAATTTTAACAGCCTCGTCAAATCAATAACATCAGCAGCTTTTTACCATCTAAAAAACATATTCAATATCAAAAGTATAGTGTCTAAACCAGACCTGGAGAGACTTATCCATGCGTTTGTCTCTAGTAGATTAGACTACTGTAACGGCCTGCTCACTGGCCTCTCCAAACGAGCTGTAAAACAGCTGCAGTACATCCAGAACGCTGCTGCTCGGGTCCTGACTAGAACCAGGAAGTACGATCACATTAGTCCTGTGCTCAGGTCTCTGCACTGGCTTCAGGCTCAGAGAATAGACTTTAAAGCAGCTCTGCTTGTAGAAAAATATTCAGTTGTTTCTTTCATCTGGACTCTGTTCTAGAAAAAACGATACGTTTCGACTCTCATCCAAGAGTCATTCTCAATCTGTGAAACAAGTCTGAGAACTCCTGTTTATATCCTACTCTGTGAAAGCCCTGCCCAAAGGGCGGGACCTCCTACTAATGGCCCATTGAAACTTAACTGGGATGGGCCTATTGTTCTATTGTTCCCTGGCATTTGGCTGCCTCACCTTGAGTGCCTGTTTAGCATCAGAATGCCTCGGGCGTCTCCATGGTTTCAGCAGACCATTATAAACAACTGGAAGGTTGAACCTTAAACCTCCATTACGATTTAAGGAAGGATTCTCTTTTTTAACAAAGATGGCCTCCTTAACTCCTCTTTCAAACCATCTCACCAGCTCAGAATCTCCACCTCACTGTCTTCAATAGAGTGGTTTGTGGCTTTGAGATGAAGATGTACAGCGCTCTGGGGTCCTGAACTCGAGGGTCTTCTGTGCTGATAAAGCCTCTTGTGAAGTGGCTGTTTAGTCTCCCCTATGTGGCGCTCTCTACAACTTTCTTCACTGCATTGGATAGAATACACTAGGCAAGGCAAGTTTATTTGTAGAGCACAATTCATACACAAGGCAATTCAAAGTGCTTCACACAACAGGAAAAAATGCATTAAAATCACAGACATGGCACAAAATAATAGTTCAAGACATAAAAGAGAAGAGTGCAAAGAAAAGCATTTCAGTCATATGCACAGCCAAACAAAACAGTTTTTAGTTTAGATTTAGCCTACTACATTGCTCTGTTTCTGTGTTGCATCTTGTCCTTGAACCAGTTTTTGTCTTAAAGTGTTGCCTGGTTTGAAATAAACAGGGACTTTGTGTTGTCTAAAAATTCTTTGCAGTTTTTCTGACAGTCCCGAGCTCTGCTTGTATACAAGTCTCTCCATGGCCTAGCACCTGAAGAGAACTACATATTATGCATTGATCATATATTCGCCATTATACAATGCATTGATCATGTATTCACTATTAGACAATGTTATGCTGCTCTTTGGTCTGCGGTGCTGTTTTTTTTCCACTGTGATTCCCAAGGTGTGACCAGTCTCAAGTTACACGAGCAGACAAAGAGAAAAAGGAGGATACCATAAAGGGGGTCAGATGGGCACTGGGCCAATTGCGGCTCTACAACAAGGACTTAGCTTTAGGCTCATGCATATTCATTTTCATTTGTCTTTAATACTGGCGACTGTGGATGCCCCGTTACTTTTCCGGACTATGAAGACGGGAGTTACGATTGTTAGGCACCCGGAGGTCCAGACGTCTGTATAGATGACTTTGTTAGGAGAATAAAAGATGATGCGTGATTGAAACACATGAATCTTGGTCATCTATAGCTGGTATGTGTTAGTTGATAGAGTAGATCTTGTTGACTTTCACTCCTCTTCCAGTTTCTGAACACGCAGTTGTCCGAGTTAAATAGAACCGGGCATATTTCTTCAATTGGTGACCCCGAGTCGTGCTGAAGGGGGAGACCAGAGTCAACAACCAAGAGACGCGGAGAAGAGGTCCGGTCTCAAACCAGGGGAAAGGCGGCGTTCCTTTTCCTCTGGACACATCGCAGTAGACATACCAGCACTTCATCCCACGGCGGAAAACCAACTTATTCTTGGGCGCGCCCTCCTAGTTTAAGGTAAGACATTTTTGATTCTCACTTTTTTAAGAGTTTCAAAGTATGTCTATTGGCTAACTTTCCAAATTTCAGTTTAGGAAACTTGGGAATTGTTGGTTTTAAGCTAACAAATCTGTAAATTGATGGTGGAATGAAGCAGGGAAAGGGGTTATAGGGCTCAAAAATCAAAATTATATAATTAAAAACCAAATTTAATAACTTAGTAAACTGAATTAATTATTGTTTGAAGAAAGAAAAAGAATAAATGGACTGGCATGCTGGACTATGTTCCTTTAAAAACCCTCGGGGGCGTGTCAGGACCACCTCAGAATACGGACGGGGGACCAAAATAAAACGTTACTGAGTAGCCGTAGACGGACTGAGGGGCGTCTGAAACTCTTAAAAGGCTAGGCGTGTAAGAGCCTTCGCCTGGGGTGTAAATGCGTGGGTTTGAGGCCCTCTCGACTAGTTTTGTCTTGTATGGTCTAGACTAGGTTAGTCAGGAAAAGTACTACTAAATTTGTTAAATTGGTTGAATAGTCCCCCCCCTGAACCGACACCTTAACGCGGGAGGTTGAACGGTTCCGACTAGATATAGTCGGCCTCACCTCCACGCACAGTTTGGGCACTGGAACCCATCCTCTTGAGAGGGGCTGGACGCTCCACTTCTCTGGTGTTGCCTGCGAGGAGAGGCGGCGGTCTGGCGTGGGCTTGCTTATGCCCCACAGCTCAGCCGCCATGTGTTGGAGTTTACCCCAGTGAACGAGAGGGTCGCGTCCCTACGCCTTCGGGTTGGGGACAGGTCTCTCACTGTGGTGTCGGCCTACGGGCCGAACAACGGTGCTGAGTACCCGGCCTTCTTGGAGTCCCTGGGAGGGGTACTGGACAGTGCACCGACCGGGGACTCCGTTGTTCTACTGGGGGACTTCAACGCCCACGTGGGCAACGACAGTGACACCTGGAGAGGGGTGATTGGGAAGAACGGCCCCCCCGATCTGAACCCGAGCGGTGTTCAGTTATTGGACTTCTGTGCTAGTCACGGACTGTCCATAACGAACACCATGTTCAAGCACAAGGGTGTCCACCAGTGCACGTGGCACCAGGACACCCCAGGCTGGAGGTCAATGATCGACTTTGTTGTCGTGTCATCTGACCTCCGGCCGCGTGTCTTGGACACTCGGGTAAAGAGAGGGGCGGAGCTGTCAACCGATCACCACCTGGTGGTGAGTTGGATCCGCTGGCGGCGGAGGAAGCCGGACAGACTTGGCAGGCCCAAGCGTATAGTGAGGGTCTGTTGAGAACGTCTTGCGGAGCCCGCTGTCAGCAGGGTCTTCAATTCACACCTCCGGGAGAGCTTCTCCCAAATCCCGGGGGAGGCTGGGGACATTGAGTCCGAGTGGACCATGTTCTCGACCTCCATTGTCAATGCGGCTGCTCGGAGCTGTGGTCGCAAGGTCTCAGGTGCCTGTCGTGGCGGCAACCCCCGAACCCGGTGGTGGACACCGGAAGTAAGGGATAATGTCAGACGGAAGAAGGAGGCCTATCAGGCCTCTTTGGCTTGTGGGACTCATGAGGCCGTTGACGGGTATCGGCGGGCCAGGCGTGCCGCAGCTCGTGCTGTCGCAGAGAAAAAAACCCGGGTCTGGGAGGAGTTCAGGGAGGCCATGGAGGAGGACTACCGGTCGGCCCCAAAGAAATTCTGGCAAACCGTCCGGCGCCTCAGGAGGGGAAGCAGTGCTCCACCAACACCGTTTACGGTGCGGGTGGGGACCTGCTGACCTCGACTGGGGATGTCGTCGGGCGGTGGAAGGAGTACTTTGAGGACCTCCTAAATCCCACTGTCACGTCTTCCAAAGAGGAAGTAGAGACGGAGGACTCGGAGGCTGACTCATCTATCACCCAAGCCGAAGTCACTGAGGTTGTTGGCAAACTCCTCGGTGGCAGAGCTCCGGGGGTTGATGAGATACGCCCGAGTACCGAAAGTCTCTGGATGTTGCAGGACTGTCTTGGTTGACACGCCTCTGCAACATCGCGTGGCGGTCGGGGTCGGTGCCTCTGGACTGGCAGACCGGGGTGGTGGTCCCTCTGTTCAAGAAGGGGGACCTCCAACTATAGAGGGATCACACTCCTCAGCTCCCCTGGTAAGGTCTATTCCAGGGTACTGGAGAGGGAGAATCCGACCAATAGTCGAACCTCGGATTCAGGAGGAGCAGAGTGGTTTTCGTCCTGGTCGTGGAACACTGGACCAGCTCTATACTCTCCATCGGGTGCTCGAGGGTTCATGGGAGTTTGCCCAACCAGTCCACATGTGCTTTGTGGATCTGGAGAAGGCTTTCGACCGTGTCCCACGGGGTGCCCTTTGGGGGTGCTGCGGGAGTACGGGGTCCGGGCCCTTTGCTCAGGGCTGTCCGGTCCCTGTATGACCGGAGCAGGAGCTGTGTTCGCATTGCCGGCAGTAAGTCAGACTGTTCCCAGTGTGTGTTGGACTCCGCCAGGGCTGCCCTTTGTCACCGGTTCTGTTAATTTTTTATGGACAGAATTTCTAGGCGCAGTCAGGGGTCGGAGGGGGTCCGGTTTGGGGAACACATGATCTCATCTCTGCTGTTTTGCAGATGAGGTTGTCCTGATGGCTCCATCAAACCTGGACCTGCAACATGCACTGGGACGGTTTGCAGCCGAGTGTGAAGCAGCTTGGATGAGAATCAGCACCTCCAAATCTGAGGCCATGGTTCTCGACCGGAAAAAGGTGGCTTGCCCTCTCCAGGTGGGTGGGGAGTCCTTGCCCCAAGTGGAGGAGTTTAAGTATCTCGGGATCTTGTTCACGAGTGAGGGAAGGATGGAGCGTGAGATTGACAGGCGGATCGGTGCAGCGTCTGCAGTGATGCGGTCGCTGCATCGGACCGTTGTGGTAAAGAAGGAGCTGAGTCGAAAGACAAAGCTCTCGATTTACCGGTCAATCTACGTTCCTACCCTCACCTATGGTCATGAGCTTTGGGTAGTGACAGAAAGGACAAGATCGCGGATACACAAGCGGTCGAAATGAGTTTCCTCCGCAGGGTGGCTGGGCGCTCCCTTAGAGATAGGGTGAGGAGCTCAGTCATGCGGGAGGAGCTCGGAGTAGAGCCGATGCTCCTCCACGTTGAGAGGAGCTAGCTGAGGTGGCTCGGGCATCTGTTCCGGATGCCTCCTGGACGCCTCCCTAGGGAGGTGTTTCGGGCATGTCCCACCGGAAGGAGGCCCCGGGGAAGACCCAGGACACGCTGGAGGGACTATGTCTCTCGGCTGGCCTGGGAACGCCTCGGGATCCTCCCGGAGGAGTTGGGGGAAGTGTCTGGGGAAAAGGAAGTCTGGGAGTCCCTGCTTAGACTGCTGCCCCCGCGACCCGGCCCCGGATAAAGCGGAAGAAGATGGATGGATGGATGGTTAAATAGTTGTAAAAGTGAGACAAAGAACTGTTGCGAAAAAAGGCGGGGGGAAGTGACGACGTGAGTGTTAGACGGACGCACGTGACGATGCGGCACGTGACGGGTAAGTGAAACTTGAGAACAAAAGAAATGTCGGAAAAGCAAGACTGTGAAAAGTGGGTTAAGCAAGTATGGAAAGAGAGATATCCGCTCTCGAGGCTCAAAAGTAAGAAGTTACAAAAGGCAATTGACGCCTGCGAGCAAATGTTTAGAGAACAGGACCGAGACCCGCGGATGAAGGTGGATTTGAGTTTGTTCTGTGCGGTGCGCGGAGGCGGAGACGAGGAAATGCGCGCTGGAAGTTCTCGTAGCGGAGCGAACTCAAAAGGATGTGAAGGCCTCACGGGAGGTGAGACGTGAAGCAGCGGAGACAAAGAAGTAAGTAGTTAAAAATGCGGAAACATGCAAAACTGATCCTGGAGGCTTCTACGGTGAAATGGAACAAAGGGAAGAGGATTTTCGTACCACCCTCGGTAGGAGAAGCCAGCTCCGTCACTGGAGGCAGAGCCAAGGCCCCTCTACCGTTGGCCCCTCCCGCATATGGATCAGATGATACAATCGCGCCCTCTAGTGGCGTATACCCGCAACTAGCACTACATGGACTATTAGATGTAGATGTTTGGCCAACAGAACCGTTAAAAATAACGGAAAAAGCAGCTCTAATCAAATCAGTGAACAGAGACACAATTGCGTTGGACGAAGCAAACATTGACGAATTAACTAAACACTTTTATATAGCCGCTGCCACGGGAAAAGATGCAGCAGTCACTGAGGAAGTTGTGTTTCAGGCTAAAAACATGATGGATGAAGTTACAAAAAATCTACAGATGACTCAAATAGCGAAGAGGAAGACACAGATAATGCAGAATCTCATGAGGCTAGACAGACACTTTTGAAATTACCTGGGGAACGAAGTACATTAGCTGCGGACTTAGCTAAAATAAAGCGAGGTGAAGACGAGAGTGACAAGGACTGGAGCAGAAGACTCAAAGACGCGAAAAATAAAGTTAAACTCAAGGACTTACAGATGGTTATTAAGGGACTTTCCCCCCACAGAAGTAAGTCATCATGGGGCGGCGTCTACCCATTGGTTCCCACCGGACAGACAGACGACGACGGGAATGCGAGAATGACCTATCAACCATTGTCCTGCGCAGAACTGGCACTATTGAAAGCTAAACTTCCAATGCTCCAACAAGGAGCACGAGCTTGGTTTAAGGCGGTCCAAAATGCGACCTCAAATGCGACATTAGCAGTAGGAGACGTGAAAGCCCTTTTGGCAGAGTGTGTTCAGGCACATGTAGCAAGAGGAATTTGGAGAGACATGGATATGGCTGCCACACTGATACAAGACCCATTTGATCAGTATTCTGCTGCGTTCCTGGTTCAAGTAGAAGCCAGATCTCCTCCACCTCAGCCTACACCACCGGGCTTCCCATTATTCTCACCTGGTGACTGTCCCAACACATACATGGAAAGCTGCATTCAAAAATATGTCAGCTCCATGCACACACACCCATACCGCACTGCACAAAGCACTTGCCTCTTTTTAAAAGGTGTTCTAGATGCACTCCCAGACTCAATTAAAACCATAATGCAAAACACACCTGGCCTCATTACTGACACAGATTTATTCCTCACACACCTTAGACATCATGCTGATTTGTATAACAAACAACAGAAAGAAAAGGAGGATATAAATAGGAACCTGCAAGATGAACTTCTCAAAATACAGCTTAATCAAGCTAGACAACAGGTCATTGCGACTAAGAGAGATGCAAAAGTTAAAACTCAAATGGTGGCAACAACGGCTGACTCACAAACCACACCCACACTCTCCGAGATCCCTACACCCGCAAGCGTCTTATACGCGACACCTCCTCAGCCCTTAGGGCCTCTTACATTTCCTCACACACACATCCACGTACATGGCAACCAAGGAACAAACAGAGGCCACTTTAGAGGGAGAGGCAGGGGAGGCAGAGGAGCAGGAAGAGGAAACCATGGACAACAATACAACCCACAGTTTAACCAACAACAGCCCTCAAACGTGTGTTACATCTGCGGGAGTCCAGAGCATTGGGCTCGCGCTTGCCCACAAAACCAAAATCAAGGCCCTCCACAACAGAGAGGATTTGGAAATAGAGGAGGACAGGGACGAAGTCGTCCACCCTGGAACCGTGGTGGACATAACGCTGGACTATACCCGGTCCAGGACTACGGATGTCTCCCTTACGGCGCGGACGACGTCTGCTAGGGGGGCCCAGTAAGTCCACGCACCACAGCAGGGCCATTTATTGCAGTAGAGGTGGGTGGGGAAAAGGTGATGATGCTCGTCGACACTGGTGCCACTCACTCTACAACCAAGAGAGTGAGTTCACATCAGCTTAGTGGCAAAAAGCATCAACCTTGCTGGACTTACGGGACAACCCACACCTCTACAACTCACAAAACCTTTGACTCTGACAGTCGCTGGACAGTGGATTTGAACGAGATTGATTCACTCACCGCAAACTCCAGTAAATTTACTGGGAAGAGACATTCTACAAGCCACTGGTGCCACAATCCATTGCACCCCTGACAACATGATTGTGTCTTGGCCAAATGGACATTCCATCAAGTGCACTCATTCACGAAGTCAGGGACTTTTTCTTGTACAACCAGATTTGACAGATCCTCCCTGTGTGACCATTTACTGGGGACTGTTGGAACCAGGAACACTTGAAATGAACGGACTATATGCCAAAATGCTTCAATGGAAGCCATGGTTCATGATGTTACATCCATATGCTCCTCCTGCTGACCCATTACATGTTACACTCTTTTATGACCGCAACACAGATTTACAATTTACGTTCTATACAGCCATTCTACAAAGGTTTACAAGATTCTAATTGACAAAACAACAGACACGGTGATGGCTGAGGAGGAGTATATTTCCAGATCACATTGCAGAGAGCTGACGGACCATGAATGCTCTGAGGAAATGCTCAACAAATTTCCACAATCTCTTTGGGCCCAGGGCCCTGCTGATATTGGTAAATGTACTACAGTGAAACCTGTCATTTTGGAAGTACAACCAGGATCACATGTTTAACGATGTCATAACAACTCCCTTGCTACCGGTGCCGGACCCACACAAGTGTCTCTCTGTTCTAGAACCTGAAATGCAATTCTTCACAGTTATTGATCTGACTCAAGCCTTCTTTACAATCCCGTTGGCTCTTGAGTGCAGATATCAATTTGCTTTCACACATGGTGGAGTCAAACTCCAGTTCAAAGTTTTGCCACAGGGCCACAAAAACTCGCCCGGAATTTTCAATCAGGTTCTTAAGGAATGTTTGAAAAATATTGAAGTACTTCTTCGTTCTGTGGTGGTTCAGTACATGGATGACATTCTCGTTGGTTCCGCTTCAGCAGCAGATTGCTTGCAAATGACCTGTCGTGTTCTGTCTGCCTTGTATGAACATGGATTTAAAGTCTCTAAAAAGAAGCTACAATGCTGTAGACCACAAGTTACATTTTTGGGGAAAATTATTTCGGCTGGTTGTGTGAAAACCTACTCCAAGCCAAAAAACAATCGATTTTGAACGCTCCCAGACCAGAAACAGTTAAAGATCTACTCTCTTTCTTAGGATTGGCTAACTATTCTCGCTATCATGTCCCTGACTACACTGGTGAGACTGCACCACTGAGAGCAATCATTAAGCAAGCTGGCGTCAGAGAACTACAAGCACGACTTGACTGGACTCAGGAAGCTGACCAAGCTTTCACTGACTTAAAGAAGGCACTCGCCACCTGTGCTGACTTAGCCATCCCAGACTACACCAAACGGTTTCATTTTGACACTTCCATCACATGTGACTCAGGACATGGGGTTCTATGGCAAAAGACAGGGACAGGACAAAGGTCAGTTATTCTCTATGTGTCCACCCTATTGGATCCTGTAGCTCTTAAGGCTACCCAATGTGCTTTATATGCTGACACTTTAGCTAAATTACTCAAAAAGATAGCCCATGTTGTCATGGGACACTCATTGACCATCTACACCACACACTCTGTAGTCTTATATGTACAGTCCAACACTTTTGCTCTGACACCTAGTAGACAACTAAAATTGGCAAATGAATTACAGGCACCGAATCTGCTCTTTGCTCCGGATGATTCACCCAACTCATCATCAGGACTCACACTGACAGGAACACCCCACTGTTGTGAAACATTTTCTAGGGCTGAAAACTCCTTGAGAGAGAATCTCTTCGATTCTCCCATTCCACAATCAAGACTCCTTTTCACAGACGGACATTGCCACAGGTTGCCGGACGGAACGTTGCAGGCATCTGCGGTGGTAGTGGAGTTTTTCACTCTCGAAAATATCCCCACGGTGGCTACCTGGGGACCAGAGACGAAATCTTCCGCCCAATATGCGGAACTTATGGCACTACACCTGGCATTTACTGCAGCTGAAGGACAGACCGTAACTATCTACATCCACTCTGCTTATGTGTGTGGATTGGTACATAGAGACCTTGTTGTATGGAAGAGAAATGGCTTTTTGACTGCTAAAGGAGTCCCTGTGGCTCACATGGACCTGTGCGAACTGATCGCTGATTCTTTGATGCTACCAGCAATGGCAGCGATAGTGAAGGTTCCAGGGCATTCTAAATCTAACTCTATCACTGCCCTTGGAAATAATGCAGCTGACCTGGTGGCCAAACAGGCCTGTAAGTATCTTGGATCCTTTTCTGATCACACTCCTGATGCTTTACCTATTCTACAAATGATCCAGTCATACCAACCTTTCTTGCAACATGATGTAGGGATCAAAGGTTTGACTCTTTCTGAGCATGAACTTATATATTCTGAATCTGGTCTTTTGTGGATGCCCACTGAAATCTGGCACTCTTTGCAGTCCT
This sequence comes from Chaenogobius annularis, assembly GCA_015082035.1. NCBI lineage: Eukaryota > Metazoa > Chordata > Actinopteri > Gobiiformes > Gobiidae > Chaenogobius > Chaenogobius annularis. The sequence continues at coordinate 16,662 of BJKM01000652.1, forward strand.
TAGTGGACTCTCTTCCTGCAGGACAAGCACATTCATTGTGATTGTACCTGGACTCTTACTGGACCACGACTCCGTGGAACTTGCAATGCTTAATGACAACTGCAGACAGTCTGTCTGCACAACAGAGTCATGATTTAAGCTTTTGGAATGATCAACCTCAAGCTTTCCTTTATGAGGACAACCTGTATCGAGGACCTACGGGTCTTCCATATTTAGCTCCTTCCATGATCCATCAAACCTTGACTGAAATTCATGGTCCATCACATCTTGGTGCTGCTGCAATAAAATCTATTCTCTCTCAACATTTCTATCATCCCACTTCTGGTTCATTGTGCAAAACCTTTGTTCACTCCTGTAGAACTTGTGCGATGTACAACCCGCAGCCTCATCATTCTGTCGGACAGGGCCAGACACGAGTTGGACGATTTCCTGGTGATGTGATCCAAATCGATTTTACAGACATGATTCACCCTTGCAAAGGCAAAAGATATGTTCTTTGTTTCGTTGACACTTTTTCTGGTTGGCCTCAGTTCTATCCTTGTGCTCGAGAGACTTCTGCATCTGTTGTTTCTGCTCTGATTACTGATTGGATCCCTACTTGGGGTGTCCCTTGTGAAATTCACTCTGATTCTGGAACTCATTTCTCAGCCAAAGATGTCAAAACTGTCTGTGATCTATTAGGCATCAACAAAACTTTTTCTTCTGTCTATTACCCGAAAGGTAATGCTAAAGTAGAAAGAATGAACAGAACCCTGAAGCAAATTCTGGCAAAAATGCTCCATGATTCACCTCATTCTAATTGGCTCGCTCTATTGCCTACTGCTACATTTAACATTCGATCTAAGGTTAATCTTAGATCCGGATACACTCCTTTTGAATTGGTTCATGGCAGATCTATGCCAGGCTCTTTGCCAAAATCAAATTCTCTTACCCTACCTGAGGTGTTACACTTTTTCCAGTTCAAACCATACTTTGAGGCTCTTCAAAACCTTACCAAAAATCTGACTAAATCTGATTCTGATTCTGATTCTGATACTGCCATTGTTCATGATTATACCTCAGGACTTCCCAGTTACGTGTATCTGAAGCAACCTATTCGTCGATCTTGGGCTTCTCCACGCTATCTTGGACCTTATTAAAGTGACTCACAGAACTGCTCACGCATTTAAGATTGAAGGTAGTGACAACTGGTATCACTGGTCCCACTCAAAACCTTGTTATGACAAAAGTAGGTCCAATGGCCCTACTGAAGGGGGGGGACAAACCTGAAATTGACCCTAGACAAGAAATGGGAAACAAAACAAAAAACTGGCTTAAACAATCCGGCCCTCTGAGATGTCCAAACTGGGTTTGGCTGTGGATCATAATTCTGTCCACTATTGGCATAATACTGCTCATACAATTAGAGGAAGGACGTAGTTGCAGCGACCTGGTGACTGGCTGTCCAGTTCCAAGTCTGAAAGCAGCTCTCCTTCGAGCCTGTGAAAAAATAACCAAAAATGAAAATGACGGCACAAAGACTGTGATTTATTGTAATGAAGGAGGTAATCCAATGGTTCAGATGAAAGCTCAGGTTTTCTCACTATATGCATTAATTTGGATCAAATTATGTACAGAAAAGGCAAAGAAGACTTTCAGTGAGAAAAAGGAAAAACAGAGAAATGTGCCCTGAAACAATGGTTTATAATGTGTCTAATGTTAATATGTCTCTTTCAGAAGGAAATGGATCTAGGAGGCGACGACCACTTATTAAAGGCCATCATGTTGGTAACAACAAATGGTTAGAATTAGCTAAAATAACTGCAAATGCGACACAAGTTCAGAGTCCCTGTTGGGTCTGTTCCTTCAGACCCCACCACTCCGAGGAGATGCCCACTTCAGTGGCGATTCCTGTCTCGACCCAAGAAACAATCTGTTTATTATGGCAAAGTATTTACGGGCGACTAAATTATACCACTCTAGCAGGTTGCGAGTCCTATGCCCACTATGCGCAATTAAATAGTTGGATAGACCCGATCAATTGGACAAATGCTACCAATAAAACCTTACATAAGGGTATGACAATGTTCAGATCTTCTCTTACAGCAGATTTTAGTTTTCAAAGACGGTTGTAAGGAGAGTGATCACTTCCTGGGGGAGCAACATTCAAGGGATGTGCTGGGTACAGGCCTTCGAGGACTATGGTAAGAATTGGTCCAGTAGAATGACAAATGTTAAAATCCAGGTGGGTAAATACATCGGAACCAGAAGACCAGACCTCTCTTGCCTGGGGAGGAAGATGGCCGTTAAATATGACCATGTGGAGCGAATTGGTAAATTCCACACTACTGCTCTCACCCCTGATCCCATCTCCTACACAATTTGGTTACCCTACTCCATGTGGTTATGTATGGTTGTGTGGACATTTGAGTTATGCCACTCTCCCTGTAAATTGGTGTGGAACATGTACCCTTGCTAGACTGAAACCCTCTTCAATAGTCCTGTCAGACAAATTAATGCAGGAGGCCGGTAAAGAAAGTATGGGCATCACAACCCTCACAACATTCAAACTACAGGAACAAAAGAGAACTAAAATAGGCGATAAGACGTTAGGGCAATCTTATGTTCCCTTTTCAATAGATGACGCAAACCTGTCTTTGGAGATGGCAAAGGTTTTCTAGGCACCATGATCCCTATGACTTGGCTCCGCAGCATCCATGCAAAAGATCAATGAAATTTGGTGGGTACTGGACTTGACTTGACTGAGATTCTGGACGAGACTTTAGAACCAACTCGAACGTAGCTGCCCGAGCTCAGCAAGTAGCGTCGGTGGGATGCACGGAATGATCGCTTGGACTCGCTTTTGACGCCCATTATTGCTCCTAAGGCTCATGCATGCATCCAATGGGAATTTAATCACTGTCATTTCCAGTATTCAAACCCTTTCGGTGGCACTAACTGACATTCTGGGAACTTTAGAAACACGCGATTAGCGATAGCTAAATCGGCTAAGCGACAGCTCCCAGTAGCGTGAGCGGTGGCGCAGTAAACCAAGATAGGATTTCCGCTTCTTCTAGACGCCTGACCAGAGGTGGTATGGCAATTGCGGCCGTGTGGTGAATTGATCACTGCTGCCCATTGTCCCTAGTGAATCGGGCAATTGGACTGAAATTAGACGCAAAGTAAGCGAGACTAAGAGATTTCCTGACGTCCCAGAGTCAGATAGAACAATCCTTGGACCTTTGAATTGGCTGAATTCCGGCTCCTGGACCCATCTCCTTCAGAAGATTTTTCTCTTTATAGGTGGTATTTTGTTACTGTTTGGTGTTTTGTTTTGTTGTGTTGTTCCTCTCCTCAGAAGTATGGTCTCTAAAGCCTTGAGCAGCACAACCACTGGGGTGTTTGTGAATGTAGAAGGCAATTCCAGAGAACTGGAATCTGGTCTGAGGATGATGCCTGAAGGGGGCGAAGAAGATGTCTTTGCCCAGAAAGCCCGGGAGGCATTGAATGAGGATTGGATGACACACCTTTAGTTTATCGTCGGGTAAAATTGTTTGATGATTATGTTTTGGTGTGTTTTCTATGCTTTGTTTTTCAGGATTTTTCAGATTACTCCTCTGTTGGTTGTGTGAGGTCTTAAGACCTCAGAAGGGGGACTGAAGAGAACTACATATTATGCATTGATCATATATTCGCCATTATACAATGCATTGATCATGTATTCACTATTAGACAATGTTATGCTGCTCTTTGGTCTGCGGTGCTGTTTTTTTTCCACTGTGATTCCCAAGGTGTGACCAGTCTCAAGTTACACGAGCAGACAAAGAGAAAAAGGAGGATACCATGAAGGGGTCAGATGGCACTGGGCAATTGCGGCTCTCACAACAAGGACTTAGCTTTAGGCTCATGCATATTCATTTTCTGTGTCTTTAATATACTGGCGGACTGTGGATGCCCCGTTACTTTTCCGGACTATGAAATAGACGGGGAGTAAGTACGATTGTTAGGCACCGGAGGTCCAGACGTCTGTATAGATGACTTTGTTAGGAGAAATAAAAGAATGTGTAATTGAAACTCATGAATCTTGGTCATCTATAGCTGGTCATATGTGTAGTTTGAATAGAGTAGATCTTTTGACTTTTCACTCCTCTTCCCAGTTTCTGAACACGCAGTTGTCCGAGTTAAATAGAAACCGGGCATATTTCTCTTCACACCCAAAGTATACATCTCGGACATGTTAGTGCCATATGAACCATCTCGGACTCTGAGAGGACCTCAGGGACCGGCCTCCTGCTGGTGCCCAGAGAGTCAGGACTACTAACATGGGGAATCTGCGTTTCAGTTTTTATGCAGCTAAAATCTGGAACAGTCTTCTGAGGATGTGAGACAGGTTTACTCTACTCACTGCATTGTTCAAATCTAAACTAAAACACTGTTTTATTTGGCTGTGCATATGACTGAAATGATCTTTATTTGCACTCTTCTTTTTAATGTCTTAAACTATTCTGTTGTGATTTTAATGCATTTTTGTCCTGTTGTGTGAATTGTGTTCTACAAATAACACTTGACTTGCCTTGCTTGCACGCTCTCTTTCCCACTTGTTTTTAATATATTTAGTAGAGTAGCTGTCCAGATTAGAAATGCTTTGATATTTAATTTTAGATATAATTCCCCTTGAAAGTTCTGATTTATAAAAGCCTTGATAAACATCTCAGTCAGAGGGTTATAATAATGGTCATTACTTTGTTTAATTTCTTGTTATAGTAGCTCTTTATTTGTGTAAAAACCTATAAAAGTCCAGTTTCTCCAAGTCAAAGGTTCTTTCAGCATATCAAAGCTTTTCATGTGATTATCTTTTACAAATCCTGGTAAAAACCTTCATACCTTTTGTAATCCAGACCTTGAGTCTCGGGTCAGTTCTATTTGGTACAAAACCTTGGTCAGAAGCCGACCAGTTTTAAGATTTGGACATCTTTGTTTAGTTTGTATGTGTTTAGATCAGCTCCTTCCATGTTGTAAGCACAGATTTTACCCAGGGATTCTGAACTTCCTCCAAAATGATTCAACTGTGTGTCATCTGCCTGTAAGGCCTGCACAGGAAACCCCCGGCAAAACAATTACTCTCATAGGTTTCTATTGAATAGCTTTTCATTTGATTCTGGTCACACACAGCAACGCTCTGATTTGAGCTGAAATGAAGTCACATTTTCTCAGACAAGGCAAACCCGCCTCCTTTTTCTTTTGACAATTTGCAGTATTTTGAATTGAGATTCAGGGTTTCCTGCCGCACAAATCTTGAGATTGCTTTATTCCACTCATCAAACAGGTCCGGTTGGGAATTGAGGTAATTGGTAGTTGATCCCGTTGGTATGTGATTTACACCTGTGAGAATGAATGACTTCCCCGCGTTCTGATGCTGGTTCTCACTAGTGTGCTGGGGCCTATTTCCAAAACGCTGGAAAAAATGACCCCATTTAAAAGTGAAGCTGTTCCTGAATCCTCTGGAGCACAAACAATCGGCTGAAGCATTTTTGGACTTTGGTGTCTACATTACTCAACAGCTCTGCACAGAGTAATTCTGATTTTAATTCCCGCCTGGATTTTCATCGTTAAATATTTATGAATGAGTAAAGCTGGTTTCTTGAGGGATCGTCTGATTGGCACTAGTTTTAGCATTTATTGAGTTTTGACAATTCTCTTTTAAAGCTGAAGGTAAATTCACTAAAATGAGTTTTAGGGACTTGTAATAAAGCAAAAATGTCTAGGCGGAATCTATATAAAAGTCCTTTTCATGTTATTTTAGGGTCATTTTTTACTTGTGTGTCCGGAATCCAAACTGACCCTGATGCTTCCCAGAATGAGTCATTTGACTGAAATAAGGGTCACAGCTTTAGTTTGATCTACAGCAGATCAAGCAGCTCGAGAGTTTTCTTTTATAAAATAGTGGACAAAATGGAATAAATAAAGAGAAAGCCCAACGTCCCACGAGGTTAAGACTAAAAGGAGAGAAGATCCGTCAGTTTGTGCCTGCCACCACGGAATGAAGCGGAGGGTTTTCACCCAAAAGTGCCCGTATGACCGGGGACGTCTATAGCCTGTGTTGAGAGACAAACCTAACAACAACAAAATAAAAATAGTTTCATTGACAAGTTGCTTTTTTGCCAGACTTGTTCCAGCTCATTCCCTCGGAAAGCATCACCGCCGCTCGCCTACATTTTCACGGCCCGTGAACGCAGCTCGGTTTCCTCTTTAGTTCGCACACAATTGTGGGGTGGGGGCATTTCCTTTTCCCCTGCCCCGTCCGCCCCGTCAGCCCCTGTCCTCGCCTCTCAGCCCCTCTCAGTCCCTCTCCATACAGTCAGCCCCTGTCAGCCCCCCTCAGCCCCTGTCAGCCCCCCTCTGCCCCTCTCAGCCCCCCTCCGCTTCTCTCCGCCCCCTCCGCCCCCCTCAGCCCCCCTCAGCCCCCCACTCCGCTTCTCTCCCCCCCTCAGCCCCCCTCCGCTCCTCTCCGCCCCTCTCCGCCCCCCTCCGCCCCTCTCAGCCCCCCTCCGCTTCTCTCCGCCCCCCTCAGCTCCTCTCCGCTCCTCTCCGCCCCTCCTCAGCCCCCCTCCGCCCCTCTCCGCCCCTCTCAGCCCCTCTCAGCCCACCCTCTATCCGGCCCTCTCTCGACACTCACACCGAATACCAGCCTCGTTCTGTGCACGCATCCAGCCGCCCGGGGCACAGACGTTACCGGGACGCGGTGATAGGATGGTCTCTGGGCGGATTTGACCAATCCACGCCTCGGCCCCGGCCCGTGTGTGCGCACAGCACGTGACCAGGGAAAACTGCGGGGAGGAGTTGCTCCAAGTTTCACGCGTTTTTTTCCGGGAAGAAGATGTAGCGTCGTTGCTGCGTCGATAAAGTTCTATTCTCTTTTCACGGGCTGGATTCATGCACGCGCTTTCCTCCAAGGACCGGGTCGGTCGTTTCAGTTCAGACCGTGCCGTGTTGAACGTGGAAGAGAAGGGCTGGCGTGGAGCCGGGGGGGCCGCGGCGAGATCGGGCAGACATCGGGGCAGACTTTCACGGAGGATCATGGTTTCGAAGTAGGATCCGCGGAAAGGAAAAGCAGAGGGCAGAAGCTCCAATGAGCGCACGGCCGACGCCCACGGCGACCCCAAGCGACTCACTGAAGACCCCACAGGCGACCCCACAGTCGACCCACAGGCACCCCACAGGCGACCCCACAGCGACTCCACTGAAACCCCACAGGCGACCCCACAGGGGCGACCCCACAGGCGCTCCAAGGCGACCCCACTGAAGACCCCACAGGCGACCCCACAGGCGACCCCTGAACCCCACAGGCACCCCACAGGCGACCCACGATACAGGCGACCCCACAGGCGAACCCCACTGCACAGCGACCCCCACATGGCCGAAGACCCCACAGGCGACCCCACAGGCGACCCCACTGAAGACCCCACAGGCGACCCCACAGGCGACCCCACAGGCGACCCCACTGAAGACCCCACAGGCGCCCCACAGACCCCACAGGCGACCCCACAGGCGACCCCACAGGCGACCCCACGCCCACAGGCGACCCCACTGAAGACCCCACAGGCGACCCCACAGGCGACCCCACAGGACAGGTACGTCCTGTACGGAGCTTCAAGTTCAAATGTTAAATACTGACTTGTAATAAGTGCCTTGGTGTGTCACGGTTGTGAGTAATTAGCCTGATGCTAACAGGTATTGTGTAAAGTATTCCGTTACATAGGCACATTAGGTCTGTATTCTGAATCATTCAAATACTTGAATTGCGTTATATTATTGCTTTCTCGCCAGTTCTGTGCAGTTCTAAGCCATATTACATGATCAAATACTGAAATGTATTCCTGCGATTTAAGTACAGTAACTGTAACTTCTGAATACCACCAGATGAAAGAGGAACTTTTATTAGTATTAGTACGTATTCTCAGCGCATGAGTATTAAGTTACTTTCCATCACTATTACCATCACTGCTTAGCGTTTAATACCATATGTGTCCTGATTAGGTTCTGTCCATGGGCTTTTGTTTAGACCCCGTGGACCCTTGGCCCCTACAAAACACAGGGCCCATTTGGATTCTTTCCTCCGTTTAGTGTTATTTCAATTGACTATAAACGTAACCACAGTATTTTAAGACAGTTGTGTGGTCCAGTTCCCTCCTCGTACTCAAATAAAGATTCATGTGTGTTCTTTACCAAGCAGGTAAGCCAAAACAAAATATTCATTCATTGATTAGTTGTTTATAATGTGACAGGCCAATGAAAATGAGAATTTGACAACATTTTACATCCTAGTGGTGAATATTTTCAAACAAAGGCGTTTTCATTAAAAACCCACATTTTTAGTGGATTTCTGCTCTGTCTGAGTAATAAAAACTCTTCTCTCAGCTCATGGCATGTTTTGGAGTGTGTATAGACCAATTCACTCTTATTGAATTACTTCATTCAAGTCATTCATAAGTGGACCTCTTCCAAACATCAACAGGAAGATCATGGCACTCCAAAGGGTGTGCACCTTGAGGATTGAACTATATGGAACATTTCTGTCTATTCTGGAAACAGGAGGACTTGTTTAAGAGAAATGGCCAGTGTCAATCAGCCAATTATGTCAAATTACATTTCCATATTCCATTTTTTTGGTGTAAAAACAATAGAATTTCTTCAGAATTATGTTATATCATTACTAGTTGAAATATGTAAAAGGATAAATAAATATATATATATACATACATATATATATATATATACCGCAAAGAATCCTATATATATATATATACCGCAAAGAATCATATATATATATATGATTCTTTGCGATATATATATATATATATATATATATATATATATATATACTGCAAAGAATCCTATATATATATATATATATGATTCTTTGCGGTGTATATATATATATATATATGATTCTTTGCGGTATATATATATATATATATGATTCTTTGCAGTGTGTGTGTATGTATATATATATATATATATATATATATATATATATATATTATATATATATATATATATATATATATAGATATAGTACTATTTATATATTAGATATATATATAGATATAGATACACATGATTCTTTGCGGTATATATATATATATATATGATTCTTTGCGTATATATATATATGTTCTTTGCGGTATATATATATATTAATTATGAATTCTTTGCGGTCTGCTGCGTCTCGTTTCAATGTACGTCGTGGGGCTGTTGGAAAATAACTACGTCACTATGAGAAAAGCCATTGTAAAACGTTCTCAAATGGGCGATTTGCTGTATCACCCATTTAAGCGCGTGTGTTTACGCCAGGGGGGCTACGCTATAGCCGCTGGAGACACAGCGTAGCAGGTGCACCTCACGTGATCATGACGGCGTCAGGGAAAGTGACCAAAGTGTTCAAAGGTTCGTCCAAAACCATTCAGAATGAGCTCCTGGACGGTGCTGGCTGTGGATTAAACTATATTCGTGATTAAGTGAAAGCGGCTGATTTCTTATCAGTCTGAGCCGATGAGACATCTGATGTGCTCCGTTACCTTTGACCGCAAACACACCAAAACCGGAGCGCTTTTTATGAGTTTAATCCACTGGATAATACCAACGCTGAAGGCATCGCTGAACTTCTGTTCATAAATAGATGCTTTGATTATTAGAAAACCCATGAAAGAATGTTATAAATGACGTGTCTTTAAGGAGAACTTTCCACAGCGATGTTTTCTGTGATGATTCAATATAAAAATGTTCAATGTTGGACACATGTAGTTCAGGTTAACTAATGCCACTTAGAAACTGATCTTTTTGTTTCGTTTTCTGTTCTGTTTTATGAAATTGTTTTTTTATTTTCTCTTAATGTAGTAATTGCTCCTCTGCACTATAAGTACAGTATCATTGAGATTTTTTGTTTTGCTCTTTACAATCTGATATTTTATAAGTGTAAAAATGTCATTTTATGTCAAAATGTATTCTGTCACAAACGGTATCTGCCTCTAAGTCATATTATTACCATTACCAAAAGTAAAGTTTGTTTAATTCATTAATTCAGTTAAATGTGTATTTTAAATTTTTTATTTATACAGTCAATGTAAAAGATTCACTTTTGGACATTTAAAAAAAACAAAGTAATTTCAAATAGCCCCCCCCCTATCATTTGCATCACCAGCTGCCACTGGAAATGGCCCACACCTCTGCAGAGGTGGAGTGAGGGTGCTGACAGAGAACCTGCTCCACGCTCTGAGGCATTGGACTGGGCCTGGACAGGGTCCTGAGCAGATAGTTAGAGAAGAGAGGAATGAGAGAAGAATTCCTGCTCCATCAGCCAGAGACTGAGCCAATGTTTCAACATCAGCAGCACCACAACCACAACCTCCACCAAAGGATTTATTAGCAGCCGCTCCCTCCACCACCACCAGCAAAGGATTCAACTCCAGCTGCTCCACGATCACCTCCACCGCCTCCAGCAAAGGACTCATCTGCAGCAGCACCACAACAATCTTCACCACGGCTAGCGCAGGAGTCATTTCAGTTATTTCCTGCACGGCCCTCATCAAAGGCCTTGGACCCATCTGTGACAGGCCCGGCATTATCCCTGCCATCGCCCCTGCTTTCAGAAGGTCCTCCTTGCAACATCTACTCCCACTACAGAATCCTTCTCAACCATCTTGAAAGTCTGATCAAATCAGGCATTGAGATGTTTCCGCTCATCTAATATAGCACCTAATATAGCAAGATTGAGTTCTGATGCTTTTCCCCACACAAAACTGCGTCAGACAGGAGTTCCAACACCAACAAAAGCCCCCCCATCTATCACCTTCTCATCTCACCTGGTCTCCCCCCTCAGCTTCCCAAACTCCCCGGCTACTCTCTCCTGCTCTCTCTCCCCTGTCCGTCCCCAGAGCACTCTCCCATTGCTAGAATGCACTGGGTCTCTGCGTTGCCGGGACTTATAGTCATAATAAAAATTATATACCACTACCCATTGTAGAATGGGAAGATTAGAAGGTTCACTTCAGTGGACGAGGCGTTAGCATTTGCCAACTCAATATGGTTGGCAAACATTTTCTCCCTTTTATTTTCCTTTATTTCAATGAAAGGGTCCTGGACTGTACTGGAGACACATGAGTATTTGCCCAATGTGGGCCAGTGTGTTCCAACTTTAGCTGGACTTTAGCCCAGGTAAAAGTTATAACAACCGTACTGGAGGGCCTTTTTTTCAACCTAAAAATGATTTTCCCTTCACCCTCTGATCCCTTTTTTTTGTATTTGGTTTGTTCTGTTGTTGTGGTTCTTGTGTTTGTGTGTTGTGTTCGACCAGAGAGCTGTGTAACAAAAGGCAGATTTACAAGAATGATTTCAACATGTTTATTACAATGGCATCTGAAAAGTTATGTTAATGGGATACTGGGTCCAATTGAACGGTCAAAGGTATTGCCAAAGAAAATGTATATTATATACCTACAAGAAACCCATTTAAATGACTTAGAACATCGAAAATTGACTACATTTGTTTTTTCCTCATACAGGGGCAAACATAAGAGGGGCGTGGCCATATTGAGCTCAAGCAGAATAGCTTTTGAACAGAGTTTTGAACACAAAGATAAAGATGGCAGAGTTGTACTGGTCAAAGGAACTATTAATTGAAGTGTGTTTACTTTGAGAAATGTATAAGCTTCACCAGGAAGTGACCTCACTTTCTAGGCTGAAGTTATGGATCTGATCGCAAACCACTCTGAGGGAACCCTTCTGTGGCCAACACTGAATATTTCAAGCTCACTAAGCACTGGTAAATCTATAAATAATACAGTTCGTAAACTAATACATAATGTGTAGTTGTAGCGGGACTCTCTTCAAAAATAGGCGAAGTCGAATTTCTAAGTGCTTAGGTGCTATTTATTGTGCCAATCTCCAAGTGCAACAATGGTGCAAATATTTACAGTGAAAAAGAGCAGTGTCCAAAAATACATATATCCAGCGTTACAATGTTCCAACGTAAAGTTCAGCTTTTAACTTTACCTATCCACTCTCTTTCGCTCCCTCAGCACCCCTGTTACCTGCACTGTAAACCGGGGCCCCACTGACTCCCAGGCCAAAAGCGGCTCCCTTTATTTACTCAATTGCCCCTCCCACTGAGCAAAATACACCGATAATGAAAACCCAAAATAAAATGTATAACAAACATGTTGTGGCATCTACGAAGCAAGAGCCCGTTAATTACATAATCATGTTCAAAATAACACAAAAAGAAAGGCGTAAAACTCTTGGTTGCATCATGCGTGTCACATGGTCAGGCACACACGGCCGAACAGCGCCTATTTAACCTACCAGGAATTACTGGCTCGGTTGCCGGCATCGGAGGAGCGAGGCCTGCAAATCAACATGGGTAAGAGCTGGCGTGTAATGATTAAGAATTATTCTAACGCGCGCAAGTGTCAGAGGAGTGCGGGGAAGTGTGTGAATGATGCGTGTGGTGCGAATGAATGAAACAGTGGGGAAAGCGGGGAATGAACGAGTGTGTGTTGGTCTGTGCGCGGGATATCTGGAGAGAGATGAATCCTAATGTCCGTCATTATACACATTTTTCCAACCCACATAAGATCTATACTAGAATAGACTACTTTTTTATTGTCATCAAAGACTGGTCCAAAATTACAGAGGCCGACACAGGTACAATAGATTTAAGTGATCATGCTCCTATTTACATCACTGTAGATCTGGAACAGAAACAAATAAAACACACGTAATGTTAGTCTATTCAATGACCCACAATTTGTACAAATGACAAAGGACATAGAGACGTATGTAGAGGAAAATGACAATGGTGAAATTTCTCCATCCATTCTCTGGGATGCAGCCAAGGCAGTTTTGAGGCGCAGGGTCATTGCTGTTGCCTCGGCTCAGGAGAAACAAAGGAAGAAAAACATTAAGGATTTACAGAACAAACTAAAGCTGTTGAAAACTAAACATGCTAAAAACAAGGATCCTAAATGCTTCAGGTAATTGAAAAGAAAAGGTGTGAGATTAATGACCTGGCCTCACTGGAAATAATAAAAAAATGCTCTTCACCAAACAAAGATGAACAACAATGAAAGCGGCTCAAAATTAAAAAAAATATTGCTTAGAAAACAATAGGCAGAGTGATTTTAAAAAAAATACGAGATAAGCAGAATAATATAATTTTAACCAAACAAGACCAAATACAATCAGCATTTGAATTCTTCTACAGAAAAGTTTCACCAAAATATCAGGAAACAAAGAAGAAGAAATACAATCCTTTTTGGACACTCTCAACTTACCTGCCATGACCGAAGAGTAAAACTGCCGAAATAACAACTACTGAACTTAAAAGTGCAATCAAAATACAATAAATATTCAGGGAGTGACGGGTTCACCTCAGAGTGGTATAAAGCTCTAAAAGACACACTTACTCCTTTGCTTTTAACTGGGCCCTTAGAAAAGTTCAGATCCCTCCAAGTTGGAAGGAAGCCATCATTCCTTAATACCTGAATTCTGAATTTGGACTATCGTATATACACCGCAATTATGTCCAAAAGAATGGAACAAATACTCCCAAACTTAATCCACAAAAATCAGACAGGATTTATAATTAAGACAAACACAAGATAACATAAGAAAATCTTTACACATAATGAACCATAAACAAAAACAACAAAACAAAGCTGTGATAGTAAGTCTAGACTCTGAAAAAGCTTTTGATTCTGTTACTTGGCCTAATTTATTTAAAGTGCTAACCAAATTTAAAATAAATAATTTAATATTGGGGCTCTCTACGATTGTACTACATCAAGAATCAAAATGAATGGTCACTTGACGGGTCATTGACTTTGGAAAGAGAGGTGAGACAGGGCTGTGCTTGGTCCCCTCTGTTGTTCGCATTGTACCTGGAACCCTTGGCCCAATATATTAGACAATCGTAAACAATTTATGGTGTCTCAATTGACGGGACAGAACATAAAATTGCCTGCTGCAGATGATGTCCCACTATATCTGACAAAGCCAGAAATGTCCATACCAAATGTGATGCATTTCCTACATGATATTGGTCCAATGTCTGAATACAAAAAAACGGAAATTCTCTCTAACTGGCACCCCCATCCCTCAGAAAGACTTACCATTTAAATGGCAAACAGAATCCTTCAAATAATTAGGTGTGGTCCTCCATAGAGAACTATCAACAATCTCAGAGAAAAACTATACTTTTCTCCACTATAAAGAAAGATCTCGAAAAATGGAACCTTATCCCATACTTAAGTCTAAGTCAAAGGATTGAAACTATAAAAATGAATGTTTTGCCCAGGTTTCTGTTTCTGTTCCAGACTCTCCCGATTCCCATCCCCAACTGGCTGTTTGATGAGTGGAATAAAGCAATCTCAAGATGTGTGTGGCAAGGCAAGAAATCTTGAATCCAATTTATTGATTCATTCATTTTCTACCGCTTGTTCCCATTAGGGGTTGCGGGTGACTGGAGCCTATCCCAGTGCCTTTGGGCCTTAATTTCAATTTAAAATTCTACAATTATCAAAATAAAAAGGAGGCGGGGTTTACCTTTTCTAAAAAATTACTTTATTTCAGCTCAAATCAGAGCATTGCTGGTGTGACCCAGAATATGAAGCTCAATAGAAACCTATTGAGAGTAATGTTGTGCCGGGGGTTCCTGTGCAGGCCTTACTGGCAGATGACAGAGGGTTGAGTCATGTGAGGAAGTTAAGAATCCCTGGGTAAAATCTGTGCTTACAACATGGAAGGAGCTGATCTAAACATACAAACTAGTCAGAATCAGAATCAGAAAAGGTTTAATCAATGAACAGAATTTACAAACATAGGAACTTGTTTTGGCGTTAAGGTGCAACATAAAACATGTGACGAAGGATTTGCCATGTTTCTGCCGAGGCTTGATTGACAGTTCGAGTGGCCAATCGGAAGTTGAAGTGGGCAGGTTTGGTTGACAGCGCTGCGTGTTTGCTCGGTTTTAGTTGTTATTCTCCACATCGTGCAGCTCATGGGTTTCGATTTGTGTGCATAATAAAAAGTGAGTAGTGGTTAGAAATTAAGGCACACATAAACCCCAAATTTGGTCACACCGTTTTATAAAGTGTTGCATGCCATACGAATTGTTAAATAGGGTAGTTTAAGGCCATATATTTATATAGTTTGTGTTTTCAAAATGTTAAGTGCCTCAAGCTAAGTGCTAACAGCATTGGTTATGACGGAGCTCTTGTTTATTTGTGTATTATATGTTGTTGTTTTATAGTTCATCTTATAATATATATTCTTCTTTGCTGTATTGCAGAACCACACACACACACACTATATAATGTAAATAACTAGTGAGTGAATATTTAATAAAGATAAAACCCTGGGTCATCTCTCCTGGTGCATTCTTGCTGATGCCCCCTGGCGGTCACAACCCAACAAGCCACATAATTAGCTTTCCCCATAACACTGATCAATAATAAAAACAACATATATGAAATCAAAAGGGAATGCATTAAGAAACAATTTCAAATTACTATAGTATAAAATAAAAATTGGCATTACTATGTACACAAGAAATTTACAGTTAAATTTACAGATGTGAGTGCAGAAAGTGATATAAACAAAGATGTTCAAATCTTAAACTGGTCGGTTTATGACCAAGGTTTTGTACCAAATAGAACTGACCTGAGATTCAAGGTCTAGATTATAAAAGGTCTAAAGGTTTTTCACCAGATTTGAATAAGGAGTTATTATAACCAAGAAATCAAATAAGCTTATGACCATTATAACCCTCTGACTGAGATGTTTATCAAGGCGAATTATTAAAGGGGAATTATATCTAAATGATATCAATGCATTTCTAATCTGGACAATTACTCTACTAAATATATTAAAAACAAATAGGAATAACCCCATGTCAAAGTGCGTATTACTCACAAGGAAATGCAGACTGTTGGAGAAACTGTGGCACCAGGAGGCAAACCACTATCACGTGTTTTGGGACTGTTCTGTTGCTCAGGAATGGAGGACTGAAGTTCACAATTCACTGCAGACTGTAGACATTTCCATCCCTCTGAACATTTTAGAACTATGTACTTGGGCCTCAAGACTCCCGCAATGGACACAATAGCGGATATCTTTGGAATGTACATTTGGCTGCAGGAAAAAAGTCCCTCCAAGAAATGGCTGACACAAACCTCACCAACAACTAAGGACTGGACTGACATAGGGACAGACATTAAACAAATGGAAAAAATTACATTCAGACTTAAATTGGAAATGGAAAAATTTGACCAACTTTGGACCCATTGGGACTTTTATTTTAATTAATCTATTCTATGATTGTGTTTCTTATGTTGGTTGCTGCCTATTTGTAATTTCATTTTTGCTCTCTGGTCTTGTTCTCTCTGTGTTTTATGTTTTCATCTTTTAAAATTTGAAAAATAAGTGTACACATAACACTTGGGTGCTACTATGTACGTGTGCTCGCCTCATAGATTCCACATAAAGGCCTCGGCGTGAGGAGGGTAGCGGAAAACATAACCACTGAGAGGAGAGAGCAGAGAGAGAGGCAGGCTGTGCCCCGTAACACATTTGGAGGGGTAGTATAGGCCTATTGTTGCAGCAAACATTGGGATAAAAGAGAATATTGAAGAATACTTTATGGCACTGATTAGGGCTGCACAATACATGGCAATCAAAGTGGAGAGAAGATGGCGCTGTAGCGGAAGCATCCGTCTGTGGGGCTGTGGTGAAATTCTTTCGGAAAACTGTATATGTTCTGTATTCACCAGAGAAAAGTGATCTTAAATATAATGAGAGCTGATACCCCAAATTAAGAGCAAGGATAAGAAGACACCCACCACTGTTAAACAGGCTAGTGACGTGGCTATGCTAGCCGCCAGATTTGGGGGCAACACGTTAGCTGGTAACCTGTACTAAAATAACTTTTTTTAGCGCAACGAGGAACGTAATTTTGTGCACCCTTATCTAGTACTCCCCAAATGACTTTTTCAAACAAGTAACGCATTAGTTTTGATAGGTCTCATCTCCTCACCACAATCCCAGAGCCAGGCTTGTTTTCCTGGTGCAGAGTAGTGACAGAGAGCTGCGGCACCAAACACTCAGCGTGTTGTGAGCATGTGCACCGCGCAACTAGTGACCGGAGTCTTCTCCTCACGCCAAAGAGGAATAAACTTTCAGAAGCACGTTTTGAAGGAGTAAATGTAGGGTAACATCAATGTGGTGAGTTTAATTGAAAAAAACAAGCAAGTTCTGTTTTTGTGCGTGTCGTGGAAAACTTCTCTAACAGTTATCAAGAAATAAAGTAAAACAATAGTACAGAGTTGTTTTCTCGAAAGTGAATTGTTTAATTCAGTGTACAGTCTGAATCAAGCTGTCCCTAATCCAATCATCGTCTGCCCCTCCCGAGTCTAAGGTCCCGATGTACCGGTGTTAGATTCTTATATAGTTTACACTTGAGCAGATGGTCACATGACCCGCATCACATGGAAAATTACTGGCCTTGGGGCAAATGCTGGGTACAAGAACAAAGAACAGAGGTAGCTGATTACACTTACATCCTAACCGTCTGACACTTCGAAAGACAATCCCCTGGCCAGAAGGCCAGGTGTTCATGCAAAAGGCCCATCCTGGACCCCCGGGGTTTCTCTCTCGAATCGAGAGAAACCTGTCGTTGATCGAAGAGAAAGTACAGGCGCATAATTATCAGTTGTGTGTGAGCGTTTGGTCGACTCTGGTCCTTCATGGTATTTTCTGCCATAACATGCATCTTTGCTCTTGCTAATTCACACATTTTGTTTTAGTGATGTTTTTCAATGCGTGAGGACAGGCTGACACGTGCGTATTGTGCTGATTTGCATCAGTGTTATAAAACAGTAATGGCCACCAGTACTGTTTTATAACACTTTCAAAAATGTGTAAAACTGCATCAAAGATACAAGAAATACATCTCAGTATTTGGATACATGTACAAAGAACATTTGTATTTGTGCAAAGGTAATAACCAGCTAATAACACGTGTAGCACGTGTATGACACAGCTAGCATTACATTTGCTGGCTCCAGCACCAGTGAAAAAGTTTTTGTGACTGAGATGTCTGGTGTTTTTACCAAGGATCTGCTGTTTGGGGGTCACTGCCCCAAGTGCTCTGATGACCAAGGGAACCACTTTTTCCTTCACCTTTCATGGCTTTTATCTATCAATCGATATATCGAGATATATATATATATATATATATATATATATATATATACGGGTTACTCCACACTAAAGTGTACAAAAGTGTTACATAAAGGACCAAAAATTAAAATAAGGATTTTTTAAAATTCCAACCAACATCAGAAAGTACCACTAGGCATCATAGAAATACCATAAAGTAGATAAATGGATACTTTATACATTTGTACCATTGACACACACAGCACGCTTACCTTGGACGTAACATACGTAAACTTTGTCTTTGTCGGACACAAAACTTTCAAAACAGATTTCTCCCTCGCTGAGCGTCTGTCAGACGGCTGAGCGCTCCGCACATGCGCGAGTTGCCGATTTGCGTCGGACAGCGCCGCAAAACGTGGAAGTAAGAGGTTGGTTTTCCCCACGAGGCAAACAATGTTGTTTTTGGATGTAACAACTCGTAAAAGGACTCGAAAAGAGTCTCCTCTCGCCTCCCTCATGTGAGCGTTCTACGGCTCCTCTGTTGTCTTGTGTTGTCGGCTCGCGCCGCGGTGTGCTCCTTCTGAAACTCGCTGAGAAAGCGGACAAAAACACAACTGTAGACTCCCCGTGAGTCAGGTCCGGACAAGAAAGTTTCATTTCTAGCGGCAGATCGCCGTATGTCGCACGGTGCTCGCTCCGTGTGTTTGTATTCTGCCACGTCTACATTCACTTCCTCATGAAACTCATTCCTCCGTGAACATGAGTCTGATTGTAATAAAACACACAGCGTTTTGGAAGCTTCAGACTTGTTTATTTGAAGTAGTATTTTAATGATGGAAAAATATGGGATGAAGGTGAGTTTTAGGGATGGTTTATTTTCCCGCCCAATTCCAACAATCCTTTGCAGCCGCGGCGGGCCCCGCAGTGCTCTGCGCTGCTGTGTGTGCTGCCGATGTGCGTTGCGCACTTTACAGACTTAAAAAGAGGTTTGAGCGAGGAAAAGGGCATGTGGTTTTGGGAAGCCGTTTTTTTGGACGTTAGCGCTGTGCTAAAAGCGGTGCTAATGGTGAAGCTAACGACAAGAAAACAAACTTCTTTGATGACAACTCTGTGAGGAAAACATCCAAACCAGTGCAAAACCTGGACAGATCATGAGCCACAGGTAAAAACACAGGTCAGAGTGTAATAAAGTCTGAACATGACAGAGTGAAGCTGCTTTGAGCTCTCATTTGATCCACTCATTAGAATAATTTGTCACTAATATAAGCTTAAACTATCAAAATAGTGAGCTCATATTTGAGTTAGTGCAGCAACAGCAACATGTCTGTGATATCTACA
Organism: Chaenogobius annularis; assembly: GCA_015082035.1. Lineage (NCBI taxonomy): Eukaryota > Metazoa > Chordata > Actinopteri > Gobiiformes > Gobiidae > Chaenogobius > Chaenogobius annularis. Next base: position 36,192 of record BJKM01000652.1, read on the forward strand.
TTTCAGATCAGAATCATCTCACACGTCCATGTTCCTGTTCCTGCTGCTGCATGAATATGGACTCAGTGTCCACATAGAACTATTACAAGGCTGTATAACATTTGTTATATTTTTATTGTTTTAATTTTTACATTATGTTCGGCCCGCGACCCAACCTGAGCGTCTTTAGTGTGGAGTGACCCATACATATATAAAAAAGACAAATTTGACCATTCATGAATAGTCTTTTTCGTCTTTATTCTTCATTAGAACTTGTAAAGTACCCCATTGCAATATTATTTTTAATAATTATATTATTAAATGAATTACTTTTATTTTGTGTTGACAAAAAAACAACATTATTTTGTTGCATTCATTGTGGTATTCAGTCTTTTTCCTTAACACTAGCAATAGTGTCTGCAGGTCTGTGTTGTACTGTGTACTGTGTGTATGTTAAGCTGGTACAGGTGTGTGACTGATGACTGGGCACATTCCCTCTTAGTCCAACTGGCCTGACCCTGCTACTGCTACACACACATACACACACACACACACCACACACAAGCACGCACATGCGAGCACAAACACACACATCGGGTTGATATGGCCTGTGAGAACATTACATCTCCACTTCTTCACTAACCTCACACATATACACTGAAACCTAACACCGAAAACAAGTGGATGAAATCCTCACAAAGAAAAAAGGGCCCCCACATTACTTGGTAAACATGCACACACACCACACACACACACACACACACACACACACACACACACACACACACACACACACACACACACACACACACACACACTCAGTTCACCCATTATTACATTCATGTCAGAAATGTTCAATTCAAAAGGTGACATATTGAGACTTCCGGTTTTGGAGACAGGCTGTGTACACACGCTCCTCCCGTTGTTGCAGAAAAAAGCATTAAAATATAGTTTCAATTCAATTCAATTTAATTTTTTGTAACGCCCCAAATCACAACAGTAGTTGCCTCGAGGGCTACAGTGGAAAAAACAAAATAAACAATGTTCATAGGGACTTGGAAATGTCCCAGCGTCCTGTGTCCTCAGACAGATGCCCCAAGCCCCCTGTCCTTAGACCCCTCCTTCTCGGCCAGGAAAAACTACCAAACCTCTTTGGGAAAAAGTAGAAACCTGTAGGAGTTCCACAGTGAAGGAGAGATCCGACTCCCTCGGACGGACAGAGAGACGAGAGAGAGACAGAGGAGCTGGACCCACTCAGGAGGAGAACCAATTCTTCGAGGCCAATGAAGAACCGTTCATATGGAGTAGAAACCGTTTCTCCAGGCAGACCGTTTCTCCAGGCAGATTGAGGAGCATCTGGATCCACCGGTCCTGGATGTGCCTGCTCCACTCCCGTCGGGGAAGTGGGAGAGAAAGAAGGAAAAGCGATGAACAAATTGCAAGTGAAATTAAATATTAAATATTGTTTGATAGAAAAGTAGTAGGAAACAGAGGATAGTGCTCAAGCTGCCATACTTCCCCCAGTATAGTTGCTCCTAGGGCAGCAGAGCTGGGAACTATCGTTTTTTTTTAATTTCTGTTCCTAACTGGCCTGACCATAAGCCATTTCAAAGAGGAACGTTTTAAGTCTGGTCTTAAATGAAGAGACTGTGTCGGCCTCTTTAACATGGACAGGAGCTGATTCCACAACACAGGAGCTTGGTAGTTAAATGCTCTACCTCCTACTGTGCTTTTAGAGACTCTTGGGACCACCAGAAGTCCAGCATTTTGAGAGCGAAGTGCTCTGTTTGGATGATAAGGTACTATAGCCTCTTTGAGGTAGGATGGGGCCAGGTCATTTATGGCTTAGTAAGTCAGGAGGAGGATTTTGAATTTGATTCTAAACTCGACAAGGAGCCAGTGAAGAGACTCGAGCACCGGCGTAATGTGCTCTCTTCTTTTAGTTCCTGTTAGTAATCTTGCTGCTGCATTTTGAACCAGTTGAAAGCTTTTTATTGGAGCTTTTAGGGCACGCTGCGAGCAGGGAGTTACAGTAGTCTAATCTAGATGTTACAAACGCATGGAAGTTTTTCAGCATCACTTTTAGGCAAGATTTTTCTGATTTTGGCTATATTACGCAGATGGAAATAGGCTGTTTTACAGGCTTGATTTATGTGCAGCTTTGAATGAGAGCTCTTGGTCAAATAAGACTCCAAGGTTTCTTCCAGTGGAGCTGGAGGCTACACTGACGTTGTCCAGTGGGACTATCTGCTCAGATAAAGCGTCTCGTAGATGATTAGGGCCTAGTACGATGACCTCGGTTTTTTCAGGGTTAAGAAGCAGATAATGAAGTGTCATCCAGGTTTTTTATCTCCTTCACACAAGCACCAAGTCTGTCTGCTTGATCGGTCTGATCAGGTTCCATTGATAAATACAGCTGTGTGTCATCTGTAGAGCAGTGGAAGTGAATGCTTTCTGATCATGTGTGACCTAACGGCAGCATATAAAGAGGAAACAGAATTGGACCAAGTACTGAACCCTGTGGCACACCGTAGGTTACTTTAGAACAGGGGGAGGAGCTCTGGTTTACATTAGCAAAACTGGTATCTATCCGATAGGTAGGATTTAAAGCAGCTGAGGGCGGGGCCTCTGTCACCTACATCACATTCTAACCTCTGCAGTAAGAATGTTGTGGTTGATGGTGTCGAACGCTGCACTGAGGTCCAATAGAACCAGGATTGAGACCAGTCCATTGTCAGCAGCTAATAACAAATCATTTGTGACTTTAACTAGTGCAAGTTTCAGTGTGTGGGGGCTCTGGACCCTGACGGGAAAACTTTGAATAAGTTATTGCCCTGTAGATGGCGACAAAAGCTGTTTAACTAACAACTCTTTCAAGGATTTTAGAGACAAAGGGTTGATTTGAAATGGGTCTGTAGTTTATCAACTGGTCAGGATCAAGATGAGGCTTTTTCAGAAGCGGTTTAATGACTGCATGTTTGAAGGACTGTGGAACATCACCACTTTCTAATGAAGTATTTATTATATTTAAGAATAGAATCTATAATTAGGGGGAGAATGTCTTTGAGGAGTCTTTATATGGGACACTAGTTTTACAGCTTGGGCTTGTTCAGGGCGAATAGTGGGAGTAGTTTCATCTCATTTATCGCTGATTGTTTTTATTTTTTATTGTTTTCCATGCTTTTAGAGATTCCTCCGTGTGGAGCGACGAAATGGTCTTTCTAATTTTCTAACTCTTTGTTTTATGTGAACGCAGTTCTTCATTGTACCATGGGGAGGCACGTTTTGGCCTAATGACGTTCTGCTGTAGCGGAGCTGCAACATCAAGAGCGGACTTCAGAGAATTCATGGTCAAGTCGACACTTACACTGGGACTAAGGCTGTTCTCAGCAGGATCACATGACATGATCACATGACAGGATCACATGACATGTCGCTGAATATTTGCTCTATTATTTCTTTGAACTTTGAGATAGAGTTTTCTGATATTGTCCTTTTCATTATGACTTTATTCTGTGGGGCTGGATAATCTTTTAAGAACAAACTGAAACGTAATTAGGAAGTCATCTGACAGTATAGGTCAGGGTTGTCCAAACTTTTTTCACAGAGGGCCGCCTTTTGAAATTCATTCGGAGCAGAGGGCCACAGATAACATTATAATGAAGTGAATCATTCAAAATTATGCATTTGACATAGTTTCGATGGGCCGCCACACCTTTAATAAGACTTGTTATGTTAATATTAGGTTGGTATGACATCAAACTGTTTGAATTTAGCAGTTTTCCAGTATAAATTACTACTTTTTGATGTTTGGGCTAATTTAGCAGGAAGCTTGAGAGCCAACATAAATTGATCTGAGGGCCGCATTTGGCCCCTGGGCCATAGTTTGGACACCCCTGGTATAGGGTTTTGAGGGAAGACAATGAGGTCACTAATCTCTATTCCATATGTTACAACAAGATCTAGAGTGTGCTTGTGACTGTGAGTCGGTTCATTCACACCTTGAACAAAACCAATGCTATCTAACAGGGCGTTGAAAGAATTACTGAGTGAGTTATCGTTCATGTACACTTGGATATGGAAAACTCCAGCTATCACTACTTTATGAGCACTTAATTTGTGACAGAGCGGACTGGCGTTTAACGCCTCGTTCCCTCCGAACACAAATTGGTCCCTATTTTGTTCCTGGTCTGGTCCTGCCTGTGCGGGATTTACTGAGGGACTAGTCTTAGCCTTGCTAACGCTGCTAATGTAAGCCTCCGGTAAGCCTGATGCTACAACCTGGCTATATCTAGACTTAAGCTCCTCCAAACAGCGGATCCGTGCTTCTAACTCCGTAACCATGGCTTCCAAAGCTAACACTACACTGCACTTCTCGCACCTGTCGTCAGAGAAGAAGCCAGGGTTCTGACTCGACATATGACAACTTGAGCAGGTAAAAGCGGAGAAAGTTTCAGCCATGGCGCTAGCGGCTAAGCTAGCTCGGGCTGAGGCTAGAGAGCAGGGGGGTTTTTAATCCACAAAATACTGAACGTGAGCTGTACAAGGCTCCGGATTGTTTAAGGAGCAATCACACTTTCACGGGTGTATAGGAAGCTAAAATAGTATTTGTATAATTTGTGGATTAACAATAAAAAGAAGCGAGCGAGCGACTCTCAAAATAGCATACACTTACCCGGAGGTGACATCAGCCAACACAGAACACACCGTTTGACCCACATAACCCCAGAAAAGAGGAACAAGAGATGAGTGGACAAGGAAAACACAAGCCTGGGAAAGCTACGGGACCAAGACAAACAAAGCTGCTGACACATTAAAAAAACGGCCCTCCTCACAAGCTAACGAGGCTAACATGGCTAGCGGGTCCGACCGCACCTCTTCCCCACAGAGGCATGGGTTCCGCCGGCCCAGATAAAGATCCTCACGGCATCCAAGATGGCGCCGCAGACGGATGCCTTGGCCTTTAAGTGCTCTTTGTTATGTCTGTTTATGTTCGTAAATTGTGTGTCTGCGTGCTCTTACACCCGTGAAGAGCTCTTGTCCTTCTGAACAACAACTCCTACGGACCTAGTTCCAGTTTTTTTTAGTTTCTGCTGCTGAATTAGCCCTTCTTTTGGCTAAAAGAGTGAGACGCCGCAGGCGAGGAAAACGTGCCGGGGTCCTCGTACGGCTCAGGAGACGCGGTACACGGACGCCCTTACCTGGGATTTTCCTCTCCAACGTTCGCTCACTCTCCAACAAAATGGACGAACTGGCGCTGCTGATGAGACGAAACAGAGACTTTTCTTCATCTCCTGTTTTGTGCTTCACGGAGACGTGGCTCAGCGAGCCGATCCCGGACGGCGGCCGTACAGATCGAGGGGTTTTGCTTTTTCGTGCGGATCGTCATAAAGGTCTCTCCGGGGGTAAAAACACGCGGCGGAGGAGTCTGTTTTTACATCAACAACGCCTGGTCTTCAGATGTGACTGTGATCTCCAAACACTGCTCTCCTGATCTGGAATATCTCTTCATTAACTGCAAACCATTCTACTCGCCACGTGAGTTCGCCTCATTCATTCTGGCTGTTGTTTACATCCCGCCGAGCGCAAACGTGCACGTGGCACAGCGCGCGCTCGCGGACCAGATTCTGAGTGTGGAGCGGACCTTCCCGGACTCCTTGTGTATTATCCTGGGTGATTTTAACAAGGGGAATCTCAGCCACGAACTACCAAAGTACAGACAGTTTATTAAAGTTCCGACCAGAGAGCAGAACACGCTGGATCACTTGTTACACAACAGGTCAGTAACGCCTTCCGCGCCGTGGCTCGCGCTGCTCTCGGCTTCTCAGATCACGCCATGGTTCACCTGATCCCCACGTACAGACAGAGGCTGAAGCTCTCCAAACCTGCAGTGAGGACCTCTAAGAAGTGGACCAATGAGGCAGTGGAGGAGCTACGTGTGTGTTTGGACATTACAGACTGGGAGGTCTTCAGAGCTGCCACAGATAGTTTGGATGAGTACACGGACACTGTGACGTCATACATTCGATTCTGTGAGGACAGCATCATACCAACACAAACCAAAGTCACTTTCAACAATGACAAACCCTGGTTCACTCCAAAACTGAGGCAGTTAAGGCAGCAGAAGGAGGCAGCGCACAGGGCTGGAGACAGGGGGGCTACAAAGATGCAAAGTATGGATTTTAGCAAAGAGGTTTCTCGAGCGAGATCACAGTACAATACGCGTCTGAAGCAGCAGTTCTCTGACAACAACCCCGCCTCCGTGTGGAGGGGGCTCCGGCTTCCTCACCAACCACAAGCCCCGAGCCCCCCCCCTGCTGCAGACAATCGAAAACTGGCTGAGCAACTTAACACCTTCTACTCCAGGTTTGATGTGACCACCCCCTCCCCACGGTGGCCACCTCCGCCAACCCAAACCTGGTCCCCCCCACCTCCCCACCACCCTCTCAGTTCAGGAACAGGATGTTCACAGGCTATTTCGGAAATCCAACCCCCGAAAAGCTGCTGGACCAGACGGCGTCTCTGCCGCTACATTAAGACATTGCGCAGGAGAGTTAACCCCCGTCTTCACAGTCCCCCAAGAAGATCACTCGACTTAATGACTACAGGCCTGTGGCGCTGACGTCTGTAGTCATGAAGTCATTTGAACGCCTGGTCTTGCCCCACCTCAAGTCCTTCACCTCCTCCCTGCTGGACCCCCTGCAGTTCGCCTACAGAGCCAACAGGTCTGTAGACGAGGCCATCAACCTGGCACTCCACTTCATCCTGCAGCATCTGGACTCCCCGGGAACCTACGCCAGGATCCTGTTTGTGGACTTCAGCTCTTCATTCAACACCATCCTCCCTGCTCTGCTCCAGGACAAGCTCTCCCAGCTCAACGTGCCTGACTCCACCTGCAGGGGGATCACTGACTTCCTGACGGATCGGAGGCAGTGCGTGCGGCTGGAGAAGGAATGTCTCAGACACTCGGACTATAAGCACAGGAGCTCCACAGGGCTGTGTACTTTCTCCTCTGCTCTTCTCCCTGTACACAAACTGCTGCACCTCCAGCCACGACTCCGTAAAACTGATCAAGTTCCTGCTGCAGCTGAGGAAAGCCAAGCTCCAGTGCAGATGATGGTGCAGTTCTACACGGCCATCATTGAGTCCATCCTCACCTCCTCCATCACCGTGTGGTACGCTGGAGCCACAGCCAGGGACAAACAGAGACTACAGCGCCCTCTGCTGGAGCCACAGCCAGGGACAAACAGAGACTACAGCGCATTGTCCGTTCTGCTGAGAAGGTGATCGGCTGCAGACTTCCATCTCTGCAGGACCTGTACGTCTCCAGGGCTCTGGGACGAGCAGGTCGGCTCACAGCTGACCCTTCTCACCCTGGACATGGTCTATTTTAACCACTCCCCCTTTTTTTTAATTTTATAGCAATTTTGAAATTGTTTCTCAATGCATGCCCTTTTTAATTGAATATATGTTGTTTTATTATTGCTCAGTGTTTTATGTTGCACCTTAAGGCCGAGACAAGTTCCTATGTTTGTGAATTTTGTTCATTGACAATGGCAATAAACTCTTTCTGATTCTGATTCTGAATACTGCTGGAGGAAAGAGAAGAGGCGACTCATGATGTGTGAAATAAAATGCGAAATGGAGCGTGATATGGCGTAGCTCAGAACGGAAATGAGAGCAATGATTGGAGCGACCGGAATTGAGCAGTTTGAAAGTGAATTAAAAGAGCTGAAAGAGGGGGGAAGAAATAGAGCATGCATCAAAAAAGCTGAGCAGCGTATTTCAGACAATACAGATGAGCTGCAGACACTGAGGGCCGAGATGGATGTGATGCGGGCCCAGCTGATGACGCTGCAGACAGAGAACAAGAATATGAAAAGTAAGATCCTTGATCTGGAGTCCAGGTCCCATAGACCCAACCTCAGACCTGTGGGGTCCAGGAGGGAGAGGAGGGAGAAGATATTGAAAGTTTTTTGAAGGTGGTCCCAGAGCTCCTTGTAGGCTCTGGAGTTGAAGTCCCTCACATCACAATAGAAAGAGCACATCGCCTGGGCAAAACAAGACCAGCAGCATCGTGAAGGAACGTGTCATGAAGGCTGCAAAAGTTCAAGGAGACCTTCAGTACAAAGGCAAGCGCGTCTTCTTTGTCCCGGATATTCCAAATGAGGTTCGTCAACAGCGAGGAAAGTTCCACCACTTCTGGGAGGAGCTCAGGAAGAGAAAACTGGGACACGGATTCTCATTCCCGGCGACTCTTCTGGTGACTTTTGAAGGTAAAAAGCACTTGCTCAGAACACCAGGAGAAGCAGAGGTGCTCCTCAGGAAGATGCGAAACACAGAGAAATGAACAGTCCAGAGGATGGAGCCACCAGCGAGGGGCATGAGTTCACTCTCAACTTACCTACCATGACCGAAGAGTAAAACATAAAAATAGGAGCTGAAATAATAATTATTGAAATTCAAAATGCACTTAAAATACTAAAAATACCAATAAATCTCAGGTTCACCTCAGAGTGGTATAAAGCTTTGAAAGGCACACTTGTAAGTATGTAAGTATCAATATAAAATGTAAGGGCAGCGGAGAAGACGTTGGCAGTATTTATAGTTTGCAAATTTAAAATAGATGATTTAATAATACAAAATATTTGAGGCTTTTTACGATGGCCCAACATCAAGAATCAAAATCAATAGTCACTTGACAGACTCAATGACTTTGGAAAGAGGAATGAGGCAGGGTCGTGCTTGGTCCCCTCTGTTGTCTCGCTTTGTATTTGGAACCGTTGGCCCATATATTAGACAATCGGAAACAATTCATGGTGTTTCAATTGACTGGACAGAGCATAAAATCGCCTGCTGCAGATGATGTCTTACTATATCTAACCAGAAATTATTATTATTAGTAGTAGTGGTAGTAGTATTATTAGTATTAATAGTATTGTTGCTGTTGTTGTCGCTCTGCCTCTGTGCAGCTCTTTGGAAACTACATGTTTAGAAAATGTGCTACAAAAAACAGCCTCATTTCAACCACAGTATGTACAGTAAACAAAGCATGGCCCACATTATTATATATACTACAAATAATAAGTGAGACTTAGTATCCACGACTGTGTTTTGTCCTGTAAAACAGTGTATGCCTAAGTGTAGTATGCGTTCTTCTGAGGCCTTATCTCAGTGGAATGGTATTTTTGGCATCTGAAGCTGAAGGAGATACTGCCGAGAGTGTGTGTCCTCTGGGAGTTCTGCTGCTCTGGAGAGGATGGAGAGAACACAGATAACATCTAACACTTCTCATGTTGAGCAGACGCTCAACTGCTCAGTGATAGGCCCTCTCACTCAGTAGGCCCCTGGGTTTCAATCTGCTATTTTCAAAGAATAGACACAGCAATTAGAACTAAATTCTACCTGGGTGTGTTTGTAGTGTATATGGATTTACTCACAGTGAGAAGAGAAACAAACACTTTTTACTCAAGCAATACTGTTACACTGTGCAATATGACTCAAGACTGTTACACTGTGCAATATATGACTCAAGTAAGACTTACACTGTGCAATATATGACTCAAGACTGTTACACTGTGCAATATGACTCAAGACGACTGTCGTTAGTTACACTGTGCAATATGACTCAAGACTGTTACACTGTGCAATATATGACTCAAGTAAGACTTACACTGTGCAATATATGACTCAAGACTGTTACACTGTGCAATATGACTCAAGACTTTTACACTGTGCAATATATGACTCAAGACTGTTACACTGTGCAATATATGACTCAAGTAAGACTTACACTGTGCAATATATGACTCAAGACTGTTACACTGTGCAATATATGACTCAAGTAAGACTTACACTGTGCAATATATGACTCACGACTGTTACACTGTGCAATATGACTCAAGACTGTTACACTATGCAATATATGACTCAAGACTGTTACACTGTGCAATATGACTCAAGACTGTTACACTGTGCAATATGCCTCAAGACTGTTACACTGTGCAATATGCCTCAAGACTGTTACACTGTGCAATATATTACTCAAGTTAGACTTACACTGTGCAATATATGACTCAAGTAAGACTTACACTGTGCAATATAAGACTCAAGTAAGACTTACACTGTGCAATATATGACTCAAGTAAGACTTACACTGTGCAATATATGACTCAAGAGTGTTACACTGTGCAATATGACTCAAGACTGTTACACTGTGCAATATATGTCTAAAGACTGTTACACTGTGCAATATATGACTCAAGTAAGACTGTTATACTGTGCAATATATGACTCAAGACTGTTACACTGTGCAATATATGACTCGAGACTTACACTGTACAATATATGCGTCAAGACTGTTACACTGTGCAATATATGACTCAAGTAAGACTGTTTAACTGTGCAATATATGACTCAAGTAAGACTGTTACATGCGGCTTTTCTTCTGACTTCTAATGGCACCTCAGTATTTCTAAACTTTTCTTTCCATCGTCTGGCGCTTTATACAGGATTGGCATTAGAGTGTCTTATCGTCCAAACATCCACACAGTCCTGCCAGTTCATTTTTCACTGCTTCTTGTGGGTTAGCTGCTGTGCCTTCCTGACCTCCGAGGATAGCGTCTTTGAGGCCTATTGTTTTCAAGTACGCCAAAAACCTTGCCTCCTACATGTGATAGCGGGCTTCGTCTCTGACAAACCTCGACGATAGTCCTCGTCCGTGCATCACTTTACCTGGGGCTTGCCTGGGCCCATAACCTGTTTAGTCTACTGCTGCGAGTCGCTCTGCTTGTGGAACTCTCACCCGTGCCGTCTGATTGGGTAGACATCTTTGCAGAATAATACCAGTAGCACACCAAGTTAGCAATACACGAGACAGGAGACATGTTTGTCAGTAGCCACAATGCCCCGGCCGCTCTGTTTCTGAGAGAGACAGGACGCTCCGCCCTTATTATTTCATACATCGCGTAAACTTGCGTACAACAAGGCAAGTCGGATTTTTTTAGAAAGTTACTCAACTAAATGTAACTGAGTGCTACTGACCTCAGCACACATTCTTGCACACATGAGGGACTATGTAGCATGCAAGTCAATTTTAAGGATATTGCTTGTTCTTTGACAACTATTTGTGATAGAAGTAAAAACAAATGACAATACCACTATAATGCACAACATTGGAAAGCAACTGTGTCTGGGAAAAAAACATGTAAAAAGAGAAAATAGTTATATAAAAAGTGTATTAAACATCCTACCAAACAATGTCCATTATTATGTTAATCATCGGTTCAGCTTGTGTTTTTTTATGATGGCTTTCGTTGCTGCGGCCAGAAGTTTGTTCCAGATGTATCCATTCACAGCGTCCATGTCTAGAGTTTTAAGGCCCAAATACATAGATCTGAACGTTATTAGGATGACGATGTCAAAAACTGATTTCATTCCTCTATTGATCGAAGTCCAATATTTTTGAGCTACAGGACAGACCCAAAAGACATGAGACTCACATAGACCAATCTCATTTCTGAATGTGGACTATCGTTTAAACACCTCAATTCTGTCCAAAAGAATGGAAAAAATACTCCCAAGTCTAATATTAAAATGAAATGGGAAAAGAAAGGTATATGCATATTACAATGGAGGACCACAAAGTCCAATGTTTGGAGCATGTGACCCGTTTTTTCACAACACCATGTCAAAGTGCACATTATTCACAGGGAGGTGAGATGCTGTGGTTGCTGGGAGATCATTTTGTCTTTTGGGACTGTCCTGTTATTAAAATATTGGGTACAAATTAACAAGCCAATGCAGACTATTTTTTTTGATACCCCCATCCCACTTAATTTTGGGACAATGTACATTTGCCTCAAAACCCCCTGCATGGACATGATGGACGGATATCTTTGGAACATACTTCTGGTAGATGGGAATAAGGCAATTACAAAAAAAAAAGATGAGACAAAATTTTCTGACAACTAAGGATTGGATGGACATCATAACTGACTTCGGCACCATGGAAAGAATAACCGCCGGACTCAACTTGAATATGGACAGATACAAAAACACCCTCATTGCTTTGGACGATACCACCTTATTTTCTAATTGTATTCTTTACTTCCCCTGAGTACTCACTGGTCCCGCCCAGCAATTAATCTTTTTTCTTTTTCTTTGCATACGTTTGTTCTGTTTTTTATGTTCAAAAAAGAGAGAGAGATAGAGAGAGGTGAGTCAGTGTTGTGTTGGTCTAAAGCCTGTTCTCACTTAATTACAATAATTAAGAGAGGACTTAAAACAAGTGTCTGGTCAGAGCAGGGACTGGCACATGCTCGACCTTAGTGTAAAAGCATGTGGTTTGGAGCAGTGGGACTATTCTTTGAAAGGCAAATGTGTAAAAACACTGTGTTGTCTATGTTATTTATTGACTTCAAATGGACAGTGCATATTAATGAACATACAATGTAAATATGCCAGAATCAGCCTATTGACTACTTTCCATCTGTGGCCCCTGGCAGCTCAGGACAGGAACAACATGTAACACACACGCACACATGCACGCACGCAGACACACACAACCACACACATGCACACACACACGATGCACACACACACACACGCACGCACAGCACGCACGCACGCACACACACACACACACACACACCACACACACACACATGCACGCACACACACACACACACACACACATGCACGCACACACACGCACGCACACACACACACATGCACGCACGCACGCACGCACACACACACACACACACATGCACGCACACACACACACACACACATGCACGCACACACACGCACACATGCACGCACGCAGACACACCACAACCACACACATGCACACACACACACACACACGCCACGCACGCACGCACACACACACACACACCACATGCACGCACACACACACACACACATCACAACACATGCACGCACGCACACACACACACATGCGCACACACACGCGCACACACACACACACAAACACACACACACACACACATGCACACCAACACAAACACACACATGCACACACACACACATGCACGCACACACACAAACACACAAACACATGCACGCACACCACACACACATACACACACACACACATAGACACGCAGATACACATGCACGCACACACACACACACACACACAAACACACACACGCACACATACACACACACCGCACACAGACACACACCACACACACATACACGCACACACACACGCACACATACTCATACACACGCACACACGCACATACACACACGCACACACATACACAGCACACACATACACACACACGTACACGCCAACACACACACACACACACACACATAACACATACATACACACATACACACACACATACACATGCACACACGCACATACACATGCACACACATACACACACGTACACGCACACACACATACACATGCACACACATACACACAAACACACACGTACACGCACACACGCACATACACATGCACACACATACACACACACACGTACACAACATGCACGCACGCACACATGCACATACACACACAAACACACGCGCGCTCACACACACATACACACGCACACAAGCCACATACACCATGCGCACATACACATGCACACACATACACACACACACACGTACACGCACACACACGACACATACACATGCACACACATACACAACACACACACGCACATACACATGCACACACACACGTAACACCACACACACGCACATCGCACGCACCGCACACATGCACATACACACACAAACACACGCGCGCTCACAACACACACACACACCACACACACACACATACACGTTCAATACAAGTGACAACATTGGGACACAGCACTTCAGAATCAGAGGTTACAGACCGGGTTCCTCTTGAGCTGTCTCTGATATGTTATTTGGTGGTAAGATGTGGGCAAAATATCGAATTGCTTTGAAATCCCCCAACAAAAACAAGACTAAACTAGGTATGCACCAATACTTCTTTAGTGTTGTTTTTACTCGGGCGGCAGCTATCGATTGTGTAATCTATCAATTATTGTCTCTGATTAATCAAGTCATCAGTTAATTTTCTTGAACATTCCGTAAACCATTTTAAAATCATATTCATAAATCATAATTCATAATTCCTTCCTGAGGCAGGCTGCGTGGGCTGGGGAAGAATGTCTTCAGACACTCGGACTATCAGCACCGGAGCTCCTCAGGGCTGTGTACTTTCTCCTCTGCTCTTCTCCCCTGTACACAAACTGCTGCACCTCCAGCCACGACTCCGTAAAACTGATCAAGTTTGCGGACGACACCACCCTCATCGGGCTCATCTCGGACGGGGATGAGTCTGTCTACAGGAGGGGAGGTGGACCGGCTGGTGTCCTGGTGCAGCGGTAACAACCTGGAGATCAACGCCCAGAAGACAGTGGAGATGATCGTGGACTTCAGGAAAGTCACAGCCCCCAGCCCCCAGCCCCCCCTCGTCATGACAGACTCCCCATCACCACCATGGACTCCTTCCGCTTTCTCGGCACCACCATCACCCAGGACCTCAGTGGGAGCCACCATCAGCTCTCTCATCAAGAAGGCCCAGCAGAGGATGTTCTTCCTGCAGCAGCTGAGGAAAGCCAAGCTGCCAGTGCAGATGATCATTGAGTCCATCCTCACCTCCTCCATCACCGTGTGGTACGCTGGAGCCACAGCCAGGGACAAATAGAGGACTACAGCGCCCTCTGCTGGAGCCACAGCCAGGGACAAACAGAGACTACAGCGCATTGTGCGTTCTGCTGAGAAGGTGATCGGCTGCAGACTTCCATCTCTGCAGGACCTGTACGTCTCCAGGCTCTGGACGAGCAGGTCGCGATCACAGCTGACCCTTCTCATCCTGGACATGGTCTATTTGAACCACTCCCTCAGGCAGGAGGCCACTCCCCTCAGGCAGGAGTTCACTCCCCTCAGGCAGGAGGCTACGGTCCATCCGGACCAGAACCTCCCGCCACAAAGAAGAACAGTTTCTTTCCCTCTGCCGTTGGACTCATGAACACTTCTAAACACCTGCCACTTTAACTGCAACTCTTCATCACTCACTGCACTGTCACTTTCTGCACTACAACTGTAAATTTAAATGTAAAAAAACAAAGGAAAGTCAGTTTAACCCAAAGGAAAGTCAGTATAACCCAAAGGAAATAACCCAAAGGAAAGTCAGGCACTGCGTTCATATGCGGCCGACTCTTACCGACGACTCACATTCACAAGAGTGACAGAGAAAGCTCATGTGAAACTATTCATGGATAAAACAAACGCAATTGCGCAATTGTTCCAAAGTCATGCAACAACTTTTTTTAACCAGGTAAGAGCCCATTGAAATTTAAACCTCATTGAGATACAGCGCCATGGCCTGAATGAACAGCTCTGAGTCTGAGCCAAAGCTCCAGTGTAAAGATTACGTTTAGTGTTTAAGTCTCAACATATTATGATAACATGTGAAATATAGCCGTAGCCCTGGTTTAGGCCCGGTTCAGTCGTGGTTCAGCCCCGGTTCAGGACTCTCTCCTGGTTCAGTGAGCCTCTTCTGCTGCACACTTCCGGTCCTTGCCCTCTCAGGCCCTGAGCCCAAAGAGCAGTGACGCAGGGGCCATTGTCTGAAGCCCAGGGGGCGTCATGGTGACGACACTGCTATTCTGAACCATTCTCAGCCTTTCGAGAGCTGTGTGTGTTATCAGGGTGAGGAAGGGGGAAGTCGTCCTGTTTAGACACAGTGTAGTGCGTCTCAAACTGTGGGCCGTGGACGTGCTTCTCCCGCTCGCACTCATGGTTACCGACAGATCCAGGGTTTATTTAGTTACTCCATTTCTAAATATCACTTTCACTATACTTTGAGTCACGATACTTGTATTGATAATCGAAATGATTTTTTGATGACGTGATGCAAATGATTGAGCCTGGAATACTGTTGTACTCCTGTGCAATACTGTTGTACTCCTGTGCAATACTGTTATACTCCTGTGCAATACTGTCATACTCCTGCAATACTGTTATACTCCTGCAATACTGTTATACTCCTGTGCAATACTGTTATACTCCTGTGCAATACTGTTATACTCATGTGCAATACTGTGACACAATGTCAATCATCCCTGGTGCAATATTTTCTGTCCATATGACAGCTGTAATTAAGAGTTATTATTATTAAGATTATAAGATTTTTATTTTTTTCTAAGTTATCTGTTTTTATTATTATACTGTGCATAATCTGCTTCTGTAGCCTTTGGTGCAACACTGGAATGTCCCAACTGTGGGACAAATAAAGGTGATCATATCGTATCTTATTCCATTTGATTTCAATCTCAATGCAGGGCCAAACTTTTTACAAGCAAAGGAGAAACACACTGGCCCACATTGGACAAATACTCATGTTTCCTTTAAAGCCCAAGTCCCTTTCATTGGAATAATTTAAAAAAAGGAGAATGTCAAATTGCTCAAGGATCCGGCAGTGTGTCTGCGAAAGCCGATACCTCCTGACTGATCCGTGTGTCACCCTGAAGGGAGTTCTACACAATCTCAATCTTGTTTGCATTAACACACATTTGCACATCCTCTACTCACGCAGTAAACTCATTTAGTACATAACCATTATTACACTGCATTCCAAATTATTATGCAAATTATATTTTTCTTTGATTTTGCCAAATAGTAAATATAAATGACAGTCATCATAATATTAAAGTCATCAACCTTTAGAGTACAATTCAAATGTTACTGAACAAAACAATGAGAACAGTATTTCTTCAAAAAGAAAAACTGAAATTGCACTGTTCAAATTGATTCTGCAACAACAGAGTTTCAAACCATGTTACTGTTAGTAAAGAACTGAAAATGGTCATTTGTTAAATTAGAAGAGCATTAGCTAGTTCAATCTAAACATCTGAACAGGTCCAGTTACATTAGAACATAAGACCCTTATTTGACAGGAGCTTCACGTTTCTTGGATCCATTGAACTTGTGAGTTTGTGGAGAGTTTCTGCTTGAATTTCTTTGCAGGATGTCAGAATAGCCTCCCAGAGCTGCTGTCTACTGCCTCTATGCCCTCAGAGATCTTTCACTGAGGATGCTTCAATAAGGTTCTCAATAGGGCTGAGGTCAGAAGAGGATGGGGGCCGACGCCTTGAGTTTTCTCTTCTTCTATGCCATAGCAGCTAATGATGCAGAGGTGTTCAGCAGCAGGAGATGGTGCATTGTCCTGCATGAAGATGAAAGCACGGTTTCTTCTTTTGTACCATGAAGAAAGTGGTCAGAAACTCCACATCCTTTACAGGGTCATTTTCACACCTTCAGGACCCTAAAAGCGGCCGACCAGCTCTCTCCCCATGATTCCGGCCCAAAACACGACTCCGCCCTCCTCCTTGCTGACCTTCATCTGCATGAATCTCTTCATAGTGCAACGATCCCGCTTTAAGTGTTCGTGAAATATCCGTTTTCATACCTTGTCCAAGGCACTTAGAGAGATCCTTCTTTTCTTTCCCCTTATCGCTTGAAAACGGTGGTCTGCAGAAGTGCAGAAGTGAAACATGAAATAAACACTCCGTGTGTGAAGGGTGAATGATCATCTTACTGAGCAAAACCTGCCATTATATTGCTAAATGGATCTATTGTGTCACTTCACTGCTCAGTTCTTGCCACAACCTTTCTATGGGACTGCATTTCTAACAGAGCCTGAGCCACAAACACAGACTTGTCTCGAAAAGCTCATTTGAAGTCTGTTTTTGAAACTTGGCGCTGCTTTTGCTTCACTTCTCCTCTGCACATGCCTCAGTGAGGCACAACTGCAAACATCTAATATTCCCATATACAGCGTGGTTTAAGGCTGTGTTGTCCTCAGAGCTGCATGTGCAGGCCTCTAAAACAAGCTGCTGTCGCTCTGCTTCTAAAAACTTATGTTAGAGCGCGGACATGACTCTGAACAAGGTGAGAGAATGTGCAGCTGCTACAAATGAATCAACCAAGATTCCTGGCCTGCAGTACTGCTCGGACACAGCAGAAGTGAGCGGGAAACCGGAACTATTTCAATATAGTTGGTGACAAAGTCATTTAAGATTTGATCACTGCTTTGCCTTGATTGTCCTGGCGCACCCACCTGGCACATTTCCTAATGGTAAATAAGGTGCAAAAAAGTAGTCCTCACAATTTAGCACCTGGGTATAAAATTTGACCGATCACAAAAACTCCTAATATCCCAAAAAAAAATTCAGTTGTTTCATCTGGACTCTGTTTAGAAAAACAACTTTCGACTCTCATCCAAGAGTCATTCTCAATCTGTGAAACAAGTCTGAGAACTCAGGTTTATATATTCTACTCTGAGAGAGCGCCTGCCCACAGGGCGGGACCTCCTGATAATGGTCCATCGAAACTTAACTGTGGATGGCCTATTGTTCTCATTGTTCCCTGGCGTTTGGCTCCTCACCTTGAGTGCCTGTTTAGCATCAGAATGCCTCGGGCGTCTCCATGGTTTCAGCAGACCATTATAAACAACTGGAAGGTTGAATCTTAAACCTCCATTATGATTTAAGGAAGGATTCTCTTTTTTAACAAAGATGGCCTCTTAACTCCTCTTAAACCATCTCTTCTCCTGCTCAGAATCTCCACCTCAACTGTCTTCAATAGAGTGGTTTGTGGCTTTGAGATGAAGATGCACAGCGCTCTGGGTCCTGAACTCGATGTCTTCTGTTTGCTGATAAGCCTCTTGTGCAGTGGCTGTAGTCTCCCCTATGTGGCGCTCTTTACAACTTTCTTCACTGCATTGGATAGAATACACTACATTGCTCTGTTTTTGTGTCTATGGCATCTTCCTTTGGGTGAACCAGTTTTTTGTCTAACGTGTTCCTGGTTTGAAAATAAACAGGGATTCTGTGTTGTCTAAAAATTCTTTGCAGTTTTTCTGACAGTCCCGAGACATAAGGGATAGAGACACCCTTCTTTGGTTCTGTTTCCCTTTTGTCCCTTTTTGTCCTGCTTTTTGGTTCTCTTCACTTTGTTCAGAGCCAAGTCGGGTATTCCACAGGCTGAGAGAGCATTCCGGACGTGTGTTTCCTCTTTCTCTCTCTCTGAGCTGGGGCACCTCTTGTGCTCTGTGTTGTATGTTCTGATCACCACCAGTGGCGCTGTAGTGGGTGGGTTAGGCCAAGAGCAGGTACTGGTCAGTGTGTGTGGGTTTCCTATATACTTCTATCTGGAGCTTCCCGTCTTCTCCTCTGATAGTGGAACAATCAGAAAGGCCAAGCGGTTCTCCTTTGCATCTTCTCTTGTAAACCTGATATGCGGTCCACTGCATTGATGTGCTCTGAGAAGGCTTCCAGCTCTTGTTTCTTAATTGTCACAAAAGTGTCATCCACATAACGGTACCAAAGACTTGGAGCAATGCCTGAAAAGGAGTCAGTGCCTTCTTCTCAAATGCTCCATCGTACAAGTTGGCCACTATGGGAGACAGGGCGAGCCATGGCACAGCCGTGAATCTGTCTGTAAAAATGTCCCGGAATTGAAAGTTGTGGTGTTAAGACAGATATCTAGTAGTTTGCAGATGTGTTCAGGTGTCAGTTTGGTCCTTTCCTGTAGGTGGTGTCTCGTCTCACCGCTGCTACTGCCTCAGAGGTCGGGATGCAGATGAAGAGGGACACAACATCATAAGAACCATCAGATCATCTGAGTCCAATTGGAGATGTTTCACTTTGTCACAAAAGTGTGTTTTTCCACATGATTTCCGAGTTCCCCACCAATGGTGCCAAGAATGGTGTATGGTTGTTAAATGTTTGGCCACATTGTATGTGATGGAATCTGTGCTGCACACAATGGGTCTGAGTGGAACATTCTCTTTGTGAATTTTGGGAAGGCCATAAATGCATGGAATGGCTTCTCCAGAATACAGTCTGTGATACAGAAGCCTGTCTATCACCTCCTCTTTTTCAAGCTTCTGTAAACAGTCTCTCACCTTCTTCTTGTAGCCACTGGTCGGGTCTCTTTTCAGACGTTCGTATGTGGCTGTGTCCTCGAGCAGGCTGTGGACTTTGACTTCATAATCAGCTGTATTAAGAACCACAGTGCAGCGCCCCCTGTCTGCTGGAAGGATGTAATCTATAATGTCAAATATATAATATAACATTTTTGTTAATATTTTTGATTGATTGTGTTCAGCATGCTGTTAACGTTAGAGGATGCTACATGTAACCTTTTCCGATGCCATGGGTTAATTTAATTGATTTTGCTCTTGTTAATTTACTTTTGTTATAAAACTCTCTGGTCAAACACATCATACAAACACAAGAACCAGAGAAGCATGTGACTGATGAAAAGATAAAAAGAAAAACAAAAGGGATCATGCCAAGAACATGAACTGAACCCAAAACTTGATCTCTGTCAATGGATGTGTTTGTCCCTGTGTTCCAGGATCCCGAGCATCCTCAACAAAGAGTGTGTGGACAGAAGGTCCAGGACGGAGCACTCTCTTGTGGCCCTCAAACAGGACTTTGACCCCACTGGTAACTAGCACACGCAATAACACACACGCACACATACACACACACGCGCAAACACGCACACACACACATTTCACTCTTGGTCAACTATAGCTGTCACTGGATGAGAGAATTGTGCTTTTGCAGACAGTATATATAATATCAGTCACTGATTTCATCCCTGTGAGTTCAGATGGGTGTGATTGACAGGTGGATTAGCCAATCAGGGACACACATAGTCCCGTCCGTAGCAAAGCAAACATGGCTGCTTAGAAGGAAATAACATAATAGATTTCTACTGAAATCTCCTGTTCACCCACAAACTGAGGAGCAAGACGCCGTAAGAGATGAGTAAACATGGAAAAAGCAAGGGAGCGAAACAATCACAACTGAAGAACTAAAACCTCAGCGGAAAACGGACATCCCGGAAGGGACCACGAGGGCCCGCACAGGGACAGATGGGCGAGAGGACATACCTTTACAACAGGTGGCCCTTGTGTGAAATGCAGCGTGACATGGCGACATTGAGAGCTGAGAGGAGAGCCAGGAACAAAAGACCCCGATTCGCCAGAATAGAAGTTGAGATACTGGAGCTGAAAGCGGGAGGAAGAGCTGAGGCAGAGCAGCACATCTCAAACATTGTGGATGAGTTATGGAGGCTGAAAGACGAGGTAGTCCAAGTCTGCGTGGATTACAAGAATATGAAAAGCAAGATCCTGGATTGGGGGATTCAGAACAGAAAAAGTCTTACTTTGAATAATTGTCTTTCTTTTCACTGATTTTAGTTATTGTGAAGATAATGGCACCACATTGAAGATGGTATTGACATGCACACATGCCTTATACTGTTGAGCCCCTTTTCCATTAGTAATTACTTGGCTCTACTCGACTTGGCTCGATTCAGCCCTGCTTTAGCACATTTCCATTTGGTGCTACCTCCTCAGACCAGGTACTTTTCGGCACCCTTTTCCCCCTTGGGCCAAGTTGAGCCCAGCAGGGACGAAACGTGATGTTCACAGAGCATTAGATGCTGATTGGGTAAAAGTGTAATGTTTCTGCAGGAGACAGAACAACGTTGTGTCCTCCGTAAACGAGTTGCACTACATGAATTTAGTCATTTAGAAACGTGAGACAGAAAATGCAGACCACCGACATCAAGTGGTATCACATCGATATGACCCCCGGGATCAAAGACTAAACTATCAAGGTGAAAAAAGTCTTACTACAATAATAAACAAAAGTTGTGCTAAAGCTAGCACAGCTAGCATCAGCTGTTTCCTCTTGCACAGAGTAAAACCACTTGCTTCCAGACGACAAAGAGAACGAAACAGCACTGCACTTCTAGTTCAGATGCACGTCCGACTTGTAGTATCGAACTTAGAGCGTTCCTGGATAAAAGCCGCTCCAACGAAATTTACAAAGAAAATGCTGGTTGTCTTTTGCACCGGGGGTCTCGGGTCTCATCCGCGGTGCAGCCGACTTAATTAAACTCATTTCTCAGTGAATATGAGTTGGATTATAATAAAACGCACAGCAGTTTGAAGCTTAACAAAGAAAACACATCACAGCTGTCCCTACTGTCCCCTCTGTCCCTACTGCTGTCCTATGTGTCCCCCTGTCCTACTGTCCCTCTGCCCTATTGTCCCCTCGTCCCTACTGTCCCTCTGTCCCTACTGGCCCTCGATTCGCCTACTATCCCCTGCTGTCCCCTCTGTCCTACTGTTGCCCCGGCTGTCCCCTCTGTCCCTACTGGTCCCCTGTGTCCCTCTATTCCCCTCTTCCCCTCGTCGTCCTATGTCCCCTCATCCCTACTGTCCCTCTGTCCCTAATTCCCCTCTGTCCCTACTGTCACTCTGTCCCTACTGTCCCCCTCTGTCCCTTAATGTCCCTCGGTCTCCTTACTGCCCCTCTGTCCCCACTGTCCCTCCTGTCCTACTGTCCCCTCTGTCCCTCATCCCTACTGTCCCCTCATGTCCCTCAGTTCCCTACTGTCCCTCAGTCCCCACTGTCCCCTCTGTCCCTACTGTCCCTTCTGTCCCCATGCCCCTCATCGCCTACGTCCCTCAGTCCCCACGTCCCCCTCTGTCCCAACTGTCTCCTCAGTCCCTTGTCCCCTCTGTCCCCGCAGTCCCTACTGTCCCCTCTCCTCTGTCCCCTCGTCCCGCAGTCCCCACTTCCCTACTGTCCTACTGTCCCCTCGTCCCCACTGATCCCCCTCTGCTCCCCTCTGTCCCCACTGTCCCCCTGTATCCCCACTGTCCCTCTTTCCCTAGTCCCCTCAGTCCCTACTGTCCCCTCATCCCCCTGTCCCCTATGTTTCCCCTCTGTCCCCTCAGTTCCTACGTCCTCTGTCCCTACTTCCCCTCTGTCCCCTCTGCCCTACATCCCCTCTTCCCCTCTGTCCCTGTACTGCCCCTCTGTTCCCCCCGTCCCTACTAATCCCCTCTGTCCCTCTGTCCCCTCGTCCTACTGTCCCCTCTGTTCCCCTCAGGGCCCTACGTCCCTCTGTCGCCTAATGTCCCTCTGCCGTACTGCCCCTCTGTCCCCTTCTGTCCCTACTGTCCCCTCTGTCCCCACTGTCCCCTCGTCCGCCTCGCCCCACCTGTTCCCTTGTCCCCTCAGTCCCTACTGTCCCTCTGATTCCCTCAGTCCCTACTGTCCCCTCAGTCCCCACTGTCCCCTCTTCCCTTACTGTCCCCCAGTCCCTTCTGCCCACTGTCCCTCAGTCCCACTGTCCCCTCTAGGTCCCGCAGTCCCACTTTCCCTACTGTCCCCTCAGTCCCTACTGTTCCCCTCTTGTCCCCGCAGTCCCCACTGTCCCTGACTGTCCTACTTTGTCCCCCTCTGTCCCACTGTCCCCTCTGTCCCCTCTGTCCCCACTGTCCCCTCTGTCCCCACGTCCCCTCTTTCCCTACGTTCCCTCAGTCCCTACTGTCCCCTCAGTCCCCACTGTCCCCTCTGTTCCCCTCTGTCCCTCAGTTCCTACTGTCTCTGTCCCTACTGTCCCCCCTCTGTCCCCTCTGCCCTACTATCCCCTCTGTCCCCTCTGCTCCCACTGTCCCCTCTGTCCCCTCTGTCCCTACTATTTCCCCTCTGTCCCCTCTGTCCCCTCTGTCCCTACTGTCCCCTTGTCCCCTCAGTCCCTACTTCCCTCTGTCCCTAATGTCCCCTCTGTCCCTACTGTCCCCTCTGTCCCCTCTGTCCCTACTTCCCCTCTGTCCCCCACATGTCCCCCTTCTAGTCCCCTCTGTCCCCACTGTCCCCTTCTGTCCCCTCAGTCCCTACTGTTCCCCTCTGCCCCTCAGTCCCTACTGTCCCTCAGTCCCCACTGTCCCTCTGTCCCTACTGTTCCCCTTCTAGTCCCTTCTGTCCCCACTGTTCCCCTCAGTCCCTACTGTCCCCTCTGCCCGCAGTCCCCATCTGTCCCCTACTGTCCCCTCAGTTTCCCTACTGTCCCTCTCTGTCCCCCGCAGTCCCCACTGTCCCTACTTTCCCCTCTGTCCCCACTGTCCCCACTGTCCCCTCTGTCCCCTCTGTCCCCACTGTCCCCTCTGTCCCACTGTCCCCTCTGTCCCTACTTCCCCTCATCCCTACTGTCCCCTCAGACTCCCACTTCCCCTCTGTCCCCTCGTTCCTACTGTTCCCCTCTGTCCTCTCCCCCACTTCCCCTCTGCCCTACTTCCCCGCTTCCACTTTCTCTTCCCCTCTGCCCCTCTGTCACCTCCTTGTCCCCTCATCCCCCACTTCCCCGTCTGTCCCTCATATCCCCACTGTCCCCTCTGCCCCACTCCCCACTGTCCCCTCTGTCCCTACTGTCCCTCATCCCTACTGTCCCCTCAGTCCCCACTGTCCCCTCTGTCCCCCGTCCCCTCTGTCCCTACTGTCCCCTCTTCCCTACGTTCCCTCTGTCCCCTCTGTCCCCCAGCCCCACTCGTCCCCTCGTCCCCTCTGTCCTCTCTGTCCCTTCTTCCCCTCGTCCCCTCTGTCCCCACTGTGCCCCTCAGTCCCCACTGTCCCTCTCTGTCCCCACCCTGTCCCTCTCTGTCCCCTCGAGTCCCTACTGTCCCCTTCTGTCCCCTCAGTCCCCACTGTCCCCTCTGTCCCCACTGTCCCCTCTGTCCCCGCAGTTCACCCACTGGTCCCCTCAGATCCCCACTGTCCTCTCCTGTTCCCTCAGTCCCTACTTGCCCTCCTCCCCCTTCCATGTACCCCTCAGTCCCTACTGTGCCCCTACAGTCCCTATGCTTCTGTCCCTCTGTCCCCTCTGTCCCTACTGCCTCGTCCTACTACTGTCCCTCTGTCCTCCTCTCCCCAATCTGTCCCCTCTGTTCATCTTCCTCCCTCCCTCTTGTTTTTCCCTCTTTGAGGGTCCCCCACTGTCCCCTTCTTCCTTCTTCCCCTCTTCCTGTCTCCCCTCTGTCCCTGTCCTCAAGTCCCCACTGTCCCCTCTGTCCCAGCATCCCACTCCCTGTCCCTACTGTCCCCTCGCCTACTGTCCCCTCCTGCAATTCCCCTCGTCCCACTGTCCCCTCTTGCATCCCCACTGTCCCTCATGTCGCCCACTGTCCCTCTGTCCTCACGTCCCCTCTGTCCCCACTGTCCCCTACTGTCCCCTCAGTCCCTACTGTATCCCTACTTCTCAGTTCCCCTCTGTCCCTACCTGTCCCCTCAGTCCCTTACTGTCCTCCTTCAGTCCCCCACTGTCCCCTCTTCCCTTATCTTACGTCCCCCTCGCCCTACTGCCCCTCTTCCCTACTGCTCCCGTCTGTCCCCTACTGCCCTACTCTCCTACTGTCCCCCCTCACTGTCACTCACTGTCCCAGTCCCCTCAGTCACTACTGTCCCCACTGTCCCTCAGGTCTACGTCTTCCCCTGTCACTCTTCCCCTCTGTCCCCCTCATCCCACTGTCCCCTCTGCCCCCTGTCCCTCAGTCCCACTGTCCCCTCTGTCCCCTCTGTCCTCCACTGCCTCTCCTCTCTGCCTCAGTTCCCTACTGTCCTTCCTCGTCTACTCCCTCTATCTGTCCCCTCTGTCCTCGTTCTCTCTCCTCCTCTGTCCCTCTCCCCTCTTCTCGTCTCTCCTCCCCCTGTCCCTCTGTCTCTCTGTCCCTCTGTCTCTCCATCCTCTGTCCGCTCTGTCCTCTCTCTCCCCTCTGTTCCGCTCTCGTCCTCTCTCCTCCCCTCTGTCCCCTCTGTCCCCTCTGTCCTTGATGACTCGTGAGTGGGCTCTTGGAAGCATCCAGGTTCACACACCATCGTGTGTTACGTAGACTTTGTGCACACACTCCACGATGGTGGAAGCCCACGCTTGAATATGTCACTTGTTTCTTTAACCCTGTCAATGGATCCTGCTCGACCTCATTCCTCCCGATGCATCGCTCCGACCCAGGCCTCCACCTTCGCCCAGCACAGGGTGTACCACAGCCGGTACCAGGCCATTCCTCTACCGGTCCCATCATTTCAGCTGTTTCATCCCAGAGCGCACAGCTCTCGCTTACGGTCGTTATCTCCCTTTCCTTTTTACCTTCTCCCTCTGTCGTCTCTACTCACACCTGTCCTGTAGCTCACTCTCCGGGCTCCATCCACCCTCCAAGGCCAGGCTCCCAGTCCAGCCCACCCCCCCCCCCCCCCCCCCCCCCCCCCCCCCCCCACTGGCGTCTCACCACGAATCACCCCCTGCAAGTTCTCAATTCAAATCCTCCGTGGGTCGTCCCGGGCCCCGCTCGTCATTCCTCTCTCCATTTGGACCATCCGACTGTGGGCGGTGGCAGGTCTCCAGACCTTCTTTGATCAGGCATTAGTTTCCATCGCATTTCGTCAACAAAACCTTGTTGTTCAAACTCTCTCTTTGACTAGAACATTTCGCTCCTTGCCTCCACTCCAGTTTCCTGCCCCTTTCTTCCGCTCCTACGGAAACGGAGTGGCCCTCTCGCCCCGCCCCACTCTTGCGGGCCACAGCGGCTGCCTTTTCACCGTTGTCTCTTTTCCCCCGCACCTGGTTCCCCATCACTTCTCCCCCAAAGCACGTCTCCGGAGACACCAGGTGTTGTTGCCAGACCTGATCAAACCTTTTCAAAGTAATTCATTCATATCATTTGCTAACCCTAACTAATGTTTACATAGACTAATCTGTTGTCTTAACTGTAGAAGCTGGCATCTCTCGAAGGAAATGTCAAAATAAATGAATAAACATGTATTTATAAAATAACAATAATAATAATAATAATTAACCAACCCTAACCCTATACCCTATAATCTCATTATGTATATATATATATATATATATATATATATATATATATATATATATATACACACATAAAATCATTATTTTATTATTATTATCCTTTGCTAGATCTTTTCTCCTTGGGCATCGAGTTGCCTGGTAACAATTCCCCCTCCCTTTTCTCTCCCTCCCCCGTCTTTCCTTTAGCTCCCCCTCTCTTTTCTCCTCCCCTCTCTCTCCTGTATCTTCCCCCTCTCTCTCTCTCTCAATTGTCTCCCATTTCTCTCCCCTCTCCTCAATCACCAGTTCGTTAGATATTTTCTCCTCGCACACCACGTTGTCACAGCTCTCTCTCTTCCCCTCGGGCACCGGGCTGCCAGGTTCCTTCCGTTCCTCCTAACGCCCCTATGAAAATAGTTTCTCCTCAGTCACCACGTTGCCAGGTTCCATTCACTTTTCCTCGGGCCCCGCGTTGTCAGGTTCCAGTATTTTAGCCACTTACTTTAGATCGATCCAGTCAGGATCGCTGCCCTCCTGTCGGGCCATCCATGTTCGTGGCTATCCAGTCTGATGATCCTGCAGTCATCGACACCATCAACAAATACATTCGGACATTGGTTCCTGAGGCAGAACTGTCATTGACTCCAGTTCTCCATTCTCAGCTACCACATCCCGCCCACCGGACCATCATTCCCCCCCTACCGGATTCCGTCCACCAACACGGTGAACGGTTCTTCATCTGTCTCAAAGAACTGGTTCTCCTCCTGAGCGATTCCAGCTCCAGTCTAGCTGCAAACTGAAGCGTGTCCGCCTATCTGTCCGAGAGAGTCGGATCTCGTCTTCACCATGGAGAAGAGGTTTGGTTGTTTTCCTTGCCGAGAAGTAGGGTCTAAGCACAGGGGACCTGACACATGCTAGCTTCGTTGCGGCAACTCATGCCACTTAATTCCTCACCGGGATGCCCCCTTCATGTTGCTGTCGGCCACCGGGATGCCTCTGCCGGGCACCAGGATGCCCCCTCCAGCGCCTCCGCTGGGCGCCGGGATGCCACCTCCGGGAGTCGGGATGCCGCCTCCAGAGCTACTGTTCCTTCTGCGTTCTGGGAGTTCCCAAACACCAAACCGAGGCTAAACCGGAGCTCTCTTCTCATTAACTTGAGGAGAGCGTCTTCTGTTCAATCACTTGACAGCCATGTAATTCTCATCCAGTCCATCAAGTAGGTGCTCCACTTGATATGCCGTTCCATCAGCCGATTTTGGGGGTTACTTTAAGGCAGGGGGTTTTCCACCCCCCGGCTTGACGAGTTCCTCCACTTCATTTGTGAGTTTGCACGTCTTTGGCTGCCTTATTTTAGATCGATCCAGTCGGGATCACCGCCCAGGCCAACTATGTTCGTGGTTATCCAGTCCGATAATCCTGCAGTCATTGACACCATCAACAAATACATTCAGAACATTGGTTCCAGAGGCAGAACTGTCATTGACCCCAGTTCCTCCATTCTCAGCTACCACATTCCACACCTGAGCCCCGCTCTGGCCAACCTCCTCTTCCTACTAGACCACCTGGTACAGCTTCCGCTCCTTCCATATTGGCTTCAACCTGCCTTTCCCCTTGTTCAACCTACTCTCCCTAACCTACTTCCCGTTCACCTTTTTCTCTCTATTTACCAGTACTTAAAGCCTACCTGAGCGACAGCCACATCTTTTTGGCTGCTCTTAGGCTCGGTGATCCCCTCTCCGGTCTCCAACAACGATGGTCGTCAAAGGCTTGCATTGGCATGTTCCTTTTTGCCTTCTTAGGTTTTCTCCGCCGCTCAGAGGTTGTACACGACCGTTCTCCTTACCCCTATATGAAGGACCTTCAACCACACCCAATTCATGCCCCTTCCAGCAGCTACACTATTTAAGCCTCCAGTTAACACACATCGGCGTTCATGCCCCTCCCTCCTACCCCCTTTTAATTATCCTAATAATTCTTATTTTCTCCCCTAGATAGGGGTACCGAGCATCGTAGCTGGGGTTGTGGACCTTGTTGAACAGTTGAATTCAGTCAACAAATATACTTTGGCACAGACATCCTTCTAGCCTTTCTGAACAAACTGTAAATAGTCAGCCTATTTTTATCATATAGTAGATTATTTAGTAGTTTCTTTAACGCATGCCCTTTTGATTTCATATATGTTGTTTCTATTATTGATCAATGTTTTATATTGCACTGAATCACCAAAGCAAGTTCCTATGTTTGTGAATTCTGTTCATTGGCAAGGGCAATAAACATTTTTCTGATTCTGATTCTGAACAAATGGTAAAGAGAAGGTAACCTTGTTTTGACAGACAAAGAGTGCAGGATCACAAACTCACAAGTTTTGAATTTTGCTGGATAAATGTGTCACTTTTTGTCATAACACTGTCAAAGTGCCCATTAGTCACAAGGAAATACAACTGTTGGAAAAACAGTGGCACCAAGAGGCAAACCACAAGCACGTGTGCTGGGACTGCCCTGTTGCTCAAAAGTATTGGACTGAAATTAACAACGCACTGCAGACTGTTTTTGACATTGCCATCCCTCTGAACTTTAGAACTATGTACACTTCAAAACTCCTGCCATGGACACAATACATGGATACCTTTAGAACATACATTTGGCGGCAGGAGACAAGGCCATCACAAAGGAATGGAAAAAATGACATTCAGACTCAATTTGGAAATGGACAAATTTGATAAACTTTGGACTAAATGGGACTTTTTAGGAACGTTTTATCACGCTGTGCCTTTTGTGTTGCTGTTACTGTTTATAATTATTGCAGATTTTTCGTATCTGTTTTGTTTGTTTGTGTATATAAACATAAATATATATATATATATATTTCAACTGTGACAATTGCGTCTTGAATTGTCACAATTATTATAGTTAACATTTTTAAGATCATATCGTGACCTAACTCTCTAAGATTAAGCTAAAATGGCAGATCATCACAGAGAAATGCCCTAATAAAAATATCCTCAGTCTGCAGGTACAAGTCTGTTGGAGGGCCCCATGTCACCTGAATACAGAAGGGCCTCTGCGGAGAACTGATGACATGGTTTTCATACATATGCCTTATTTTAAAGGACTCATATCATCCTAAATGAACTGGTTAACAATGTTACAATGTTGTTCTTGATAGTATGTCGATTTTTTTATAATATCGTGAATGTTGTTTTGAAGATATTGCATACACAATATTTATTGTTTATTGTAAAATATGTTTTAAGAGAGACCTGCATGAGCCCAAATAATGTGCAGTGTGTATAACGGTAAACTGAAGAGCTGAGGAAACAGCAACTCACTGTATAGCCACCTGCAAACCCACCATGTGTCCTCCAGTACAGGGCCTTGTGTCTGAAGTCGGCGTGTTGTGTGTGCCAAATGGATTATGTGATCCAAATGCCGCCATATTCATCCGCCGAGTCCAGGTGATTTGAAAGTAAACAATATTTTTTGCATAATATTGGCCATTAATTTACACTGAAAAAGAACCATTCATGTATCAGTATTGAAAAACAGGTATCCTTACATTATTTCAGAACTATTTATTTGGGCCTCAAAACTCCTGCTATGGACACAATAAATGGATACCTTTGGATCATACTTCTGGCAGCAGAAAAAAAGACAAAGAAATGGATGAAACAAACTGAGCCAACAATCAAAGACTTTACTGACATAATAACTGACGTTCAAAAGTTTTCTTTTGTTGGTTGTCTACCATTCATAGTTTAAAAATCAGTTTCCCCGGCTGGGGAAGAATGTCTCAGGCACTCGGACTATCAGCACAGGAGCTCCACAGGGCTGTGTACTTTCTCCTCTGCTCTTCTCCCTGTACACAAACTGCTGCACCTCCAGCCACGACTCTGTAAAAACGACACCACCCTCATCGGGTTCATCTCGGACGGGGATGAGTCTGTCTACAGGAGGAGGTGGATCGGCTGGTGTCCTGGTGCAGGCGGTAACAATCTGGAGTTCAACGGAAGACAGTGGAGATGATCGTGGACTTCAGGAATGTCACAGTTATTGAACCACTCCCCTCAGGCAGGAGGCTACGGTCCATCCGGACCAGAACCTCCCGCCACAAGAACAGTTTCTTTCCCTCTGCCGTTGGACTCATGAACACTTCTAAACACCTGCCACTTTAACTACACTCTTCATCACTCACTGTCACTTTCTGCACTCAAACTGTAAATTTAACATCTGTCAATTTTGTGCACATAGTAAGTCTATTTTTATCCTATAGTACATTTAAATAGTTTTCTTTAATGCATGCTCTTTTTGATTTCATAAATGTTGTTTTTATTATTGCTCAGTGTTTTATGTTGCACCTTAAGGCCAGGACAAGTTCCTATGTTTGTGAATTTTGTTCATTTACAACGGCCATAAACATTTTCTGATTCTGATTCTGAAATGGGCCGTCTCACATAAGGTTTTAGAAAGCACTTCCTGGTTTACGACCGAATGACATCACAAGATTATAAAATCAAATCACGTTTTTGTTCATTACCGACATTTTGATTCAAATGCGGTCCGTCCAAATATTAGAGAATGTGCCCCTTCTGTGTTTTTGGACAGGCAGTGTACATTGGAGTATATTTAGATTTTGCAACATCTTCTCATACTGTTTTTTTCATTGATATCCTCTACTTTGGCACTGGTCTTCATCCACACCCAGTTTCTTAAACTCAGGTTTGTTTTGTGTTATTGACCTTTCAGGGGGTTAGGGGTCAGCCGTGTGGACAATGATTTGCGGCGGTTGCCTGGGTTTCGCTGTAGAATGACTCTTCGGTTCACCTAGACTCTTAAAAGTGTTTCATAGCAGCCACCAAAACCACTGCACCGATTGGGATGAATCGATTAGTGTATGCACTCTTCAGGGAGTTTTGTACTGGTATTTCCAGGTAGAATTAACCTGTTCTCCTCAGTTCATCCGATTTTTTTTCTCAACAGACTAATGAGCTAGAAATAGAAGAGCAGGAATTTCCGGTTATGGCGTCGGCCTAGAGTCACGCACTCACAGCGCTACTGCCGACATTTGCCTTAAAAATCTCAGTTTCTCCCTTATAACCCCAAGAAGCAATAAACAAGAGATAAGTAAACACGGAAAACACAAGACAAGTAATGCTTCAGGAGCTAAACTATCAAACCTGACAGACCACAGCCTCAGGGGAAAACAGACCGACTCCAAACCTAACAAGACGAGCGACACCAGCGCTGCAACTGAGCCGAGCTCCGTCCCCAGTGAGGGCACTAACCTGCCATGTAGTACAAATGGGATAATAGTCCCACTCTCTCCCATCAGCAATCCATTGGTGAAAAATAATGCAACAATGTATGGAAATAAGAAATAAACCCTAACCGTGGAAATATATCTTTTAATATTCAGAGGCTTATTGAAACTATGCCACAGTGCTGCAATCAAAGCCAAAGGTCCAACCAAATTTTAGTGTTTGACCCTTTTTTTTTCCTGTGGGGACTTTTATTTTGGGCAAGCACTGTATAAGGGAATTACTCAGTAAATTGGATAAAATGTCAGTAAATTGGATAAAAGGGTTTTATTACTTAGTGTTTAAAACATGTATAATATGCCCATATCGGCCAGAGTTTGGACAATGGGCGATACATTTCCAAGTGCCCATATCAGCCCATAATACCAACCCATATGTCGCTCTTTTCTCAACTTTAAAGAAAGACCTTGACATTTTAATTTTTTTTATGGTTTTTTCAAAAACTAGGAACTTGCTTTGGCATGAAGGTGCAACATACCACTATGACAAATAATAGTAGCAAAATATATCTTCAAATTTACAAATAAAATAAAATAGACTTGGTCTGAATATATACATGATTTACAGTTGGTCAGAATAGTGCAAAAAAAATGACTAGTGCAATGAATGGTTTGAATAATTGTTAGAGTGAAAGGATTTTTAGAAGTGTTCATGAGTCCAACGGCAGAGGTAAAGAAACTATTCTTGTGGGTTCTGGGCCGGATGGACCGTAGCCTCCTGCCTGAGGGGAGTGGCTTAAATAGACCATGTCCAGGGTGAGAAGGGTCAGCTGTGATCCGACCTGCTCGTCCCAGAGCCCTGGAGACGTACAGGTCCTGCAGAGATGGAAGTCTGGTGGCCGATCACGCTTCCTCAGCAGAGACGCACAATGCGCTGTAGTCTCTGTTTGTCCCTGGCTATGGCTTCAGCAAGAGGGCGCTGTTAGTCCTCTGTTTGTCCGGACTGTGGCTCCAGCTAGAGGGCGCTGTATGTCTGCTGTTTGTCCCTGGCCCGTGGCTCCAGCGTACCACATTCCGGTGAATGGAGGAAGGTGAGGAATGGACTCAATGATGGCCCGTGTAGAACTGCACCATCATCTGCACTGGAGCTTGTGCTTTTCTCAGCTGCCGCAGGAAGTACATCCTCTGCTTGGCCTTCTTGATTGAGGGAGCTGAAGGAGGGCTCGCCACTTGAGGTCCTGGTGATGGTGGTGCGAGGAAGCGGAAGTTAGTCCATGGTGGGTGATGGGGGGAGTCTGTCATGATGAGGGGGGTCTGGGAGGGCTGTGAACTTTCCTGAAGTCCACGAATCAATGCTCCACTGTCTTCTGGGGCGTTGAAGCTCCAGGTTGTTACCGCTGCAGGCCCAGGACAAGCCGTCCACCTCCCTCTGTAGACAAGACTCATCCCCGTCTGGAGATGAAGCCTGATGAGGGTGGTGGTCGTCCCCGCAAACTTGCATGCAGTTTTACGGAGTCCGTGGCTGGGAGGTGCAGCAGTTTGTGTACAGGGAGAAGAGCAGAGGTAGAAAGTACAACATCCGCAGCCCTGGTGGAGCTCCTGTGCTGGATAGTCCGAGTGTCTGAGACATGCTTGCCGCAGCCGCACAGCACGTGCCTCCGATCCGTCTGGAAGTGAAATTATAAGTCTTTGTTATAACGTGTCGGAGTTTGTTTGTAAAAGCCATGTCAATTTAAGTCATCTTAGTCTGTCTGGTAATCCCTAGAGGGTCCTTCATCATGTTGTTTATAGTTAAATTTTGTCATTATTGTTTTTTAGTTTTTGGAGTTTAGAGCACTTTGGTCATAACCAGTTGTGTTATGATACCATACAAATATAGTTTTTTCTATATTACTCTAGTGGTTTTCACTACAATGACTTATTTATCATGGTAAGGAGACACATTGTGAGAAAGGGATTATACAGGACAGGCAATATTTGAATTTTCATTGATGGTGACAAAAATTATATTCAGGGCTAAGCATTCCAAGACCAAGTGTTTAGTTTTCAACTAGATCACATTTAAAATGTATCTTTGAATATAAATCCAATACAACCCCCACCCTTACCCCAAAGTTGCTCTTCTTTTCTGATGCATTGATTCCTGCAGTGCCTATTCATATGTGTATTGGTATTTTACTATAAAGCCAGGATTTCAGTTAAGCAAAGGTAGTCCAAAGTTGGAATCCCTGAGGAAGAACGGAAAATCTGGTCTCTTATTTGGAGATTAGACTCTGAATGTTTAATTGCCCCCTAGTATTTTCTTTCGTTTGCAATTTCGGTTCCACAGCACTTTCGCCATGATGAACCGTTTCAAAGAAGGATATTGCTTTTGTCTTTGCATAGCGCGACTGTCTTTGAGGCGCATTTGTGGTTGTGTTGTTTCCTCCTCCATTGTTAGCAGCGCCTTGATGCGCGTCGTTCGCTCAAACGAGAGAAACTTGGTCTGGTGCCTTCTGTCTCGAAGTCGTGGTTTGTTATCTTCAGATGACGCGCATCCCGAGTGTAGGTATGTCTAAGACGAGTACTCCGCAGTTGTATGTTCTGGCTAAGCACAGATGAGGTGGGCTGCGCTCGGCACGTCGATGCTCGCTTCCTGTAGTTCCTGGCATATACCAACAGGAAGTAAGGAAGGTGTTAAGCTCCTCGGCAGTTTTTCGATTGTCTGAGCAGGGGGGCTCGTTGGCTGTGTTGGTTGGTGAAAGATAGCGGTCCACACGAGAGGCGGGGTTAGTTGTCAGAAGGACTGCTGCTTCAGACGCTGTATTGTACTGTGATTCTCGCGTCGACGAAACCTCTTTGGCTAACTCCATACTTTGCGTCTTTGGTGAGCGCCGCCTGTCTCCAGCCCTGTGCGATGCCCTCCTTCTGCTGGCTTTAAACTGCCTCAGTTTTTGGAGTGAAACCAGGGTTTGTCCCATTGTTGAATAGTGACTTTGGTTTGTGTTTTGGGATGATGCTGTCCTCACAGAATCGAATGTATGACGTACATAGTGTCCGTGTCCTCATCCAAACTATCTGTGGCGAGCTCTGAGACCTCCCAGTCTGTAATGTCCAAACTCGCACGAGCTCCTCCACAGCCTAATTGGTTCACTTCTTAGAGCTTAGAGTTTGGAGAGCTTCAGCCTCTCTGGGATCATTAGTTTGAACGCAGAGAAAGCTTTTTGATTCTAGTAGCTGGCCATGTTTTTTAAGGTTCTGAACAATTTCAAATAGATGACCTAACTGTTAAAAATATTGGGGCTCTTTATGGATGGTGCTCAAGATAAAGAATAATAAATCAGTGGCCACCTGACAGAGCCGCTGACTGCTGAAAGAGGAGGAGCGCTGTTTCCTGGTCCCCCTCCTGTTAGTTTTTGTTCTGGGATACCACTGGCACAATATGGTAGAATAAACAAAAACAATTGTCTGAAAAATTTCGTTTATTTCCAGCTCAAATCCGAGCTTGCAGTCTGGTGCGTACCGTCTGTCCAGAATAATGACGCTCAATGGAAAAATGATATACATAGATGTTGTTTCGGGGGTTCCTCGTGCAGGCTACTGATGACAGACGGTTGAGTCATTTGGAGGCAGTTTAAGAAGCCCTTTGTTAAAGGATTTTTGTCCCGTAGGCTGTTATGGGACAGGCCAGGTGAGTGTGGAAAAGGGGGATGAGAGAGAGAAAATGGTCAGAGTCGGGAATGAACTCACAACACCTGTGGGCCGATGCACGTGGAGCCTGACGTTAATACACTTCTAAAAAAGAACAGGAATTAGAACTAAAGTCAAACTCGTGCACTCCGTGTGTCTTTTCACGAAGAACACCGCTCGCAAAAAGTGAGGGTTCGTGCGTAGGTAAAAGGAAGGAGGAGCGGTTTCAAAAAGGCTTCCCTAATCTCCTCTAGTTGTTATTAGTGATGATGCGCCGTGGGTAATTAAAAAGGGCTGGACCATATGAAAGCGAACTCTATAGTGTTTTAATATCTTTTCCCCTCCATTTAGTAATTCTGGTAAAAACAAATACAATATTTTAAATATGAATTCCTGAAACATGCAGACTTTTAATTTAGTGCAATTTAACACTAAAATAATCCTCTCAAACCACATGCTTTTTCTTGACAGGGGACTGGCTGAGGACTGGCGAGGACTGGGCCGACGATGGCCGAGGAACTGGCTGAGGACTGGCCGAGGAGCTGGCCGAGGACTGGGCCGAGGACTGGCTGAGGACTGGCTGAGGACTGGCTGAGGACCTGGCTGAGGACTGGCTGAGGAACTGGCTGAGGACTTTTTTTCCATGATAAAAGAATCTTTTCCTGTTTCTAAAGTCTTGCTGCATGTGTGGGGTTTATTAAAGGCCTGGTGCATAGCGCTGGTGTGATCATTCAGAGAGATGAGAATGTTTGTGTCTGACGTCAAGGCGGAGACACCCCTGTGTTTGACAGGGCTGGTCAAAAGAAGCGTCAGTACTAGCCGGACACAACACGCACCACCTCTGACTCACCTGTCCAAGCACTACTGACTCACACGGATTCGAGACGCCTTTAATTATGCACATGTTTTACAGCAGGGCTACCAAAGTTTTTCTTTGAAAAATAGTTACATTTTGTGGAGTTTTTGTGGAGTTGTGGCCTGAGTAGCAGCTAAAACCTGATCGATTGTTCCGGAAGAAGCCTCCTCCTGCTTGTTTTCGCATGGAAGTTCAATCCTTTGGATAATAATATATTAACTGCTACTTCAGTAGCCCTAATGGGGAATCTACAGTAAAATAAAGAACTGTAAAGTCGTGCAGGTTAGACGCCACGATCCAGAAAGTTACAAAGTCATCATTTCAACTGTAGAAGTAGCAGAGTACGTTATCAACACACGTGTGCGTATCAACCGCGTGTGTGCGTATCACGCGCGTCGTGCGTATCAACACGCGTGTTGCGTTCACAGCGTACAGTAACAGGCTCCTTAGCTCCAACTAAGCAGTTGGAGGAGCGCGGGCAGGTGGGCCATGGGCAGGTGGAGCATGGGCAGGTGGAGGAGTGTGGGCAGGTGGAGGAGCATGGGGCAGGTGGATGCATGGGCAGGTGGTGGAGCATGGGCCGGTGGAGCAATGGGCAGGTGGAGGAGTGTGGGCAAGGTGGGAGCATGGGCAGGTGGAGGGAGTGTGGGCAGGTGGGAGCGCGGGCAGGGTGGGCGCAGGCAGGTGGACATGGGCAGGTGGAGCATGGGCAGGTGGTGGAAGCATGGGTCAGGTGGAGGAGTGTGGGCAGGTGGAGGAGTGTGGGCAGTTGAGCATGGGCATGTGGAGCGCGGGCAGGTGGAGTCATGGGCAGGTGGAGGGAGTGTGGGCAGGTGGAGCAGGGCAGGTGGGGAGGGCGCCGGGCAGGGTGAGCATGGCAGGGTGGTGGAGCATGGGGCAGGTGGGGAGTCATGGGCAGGTGGAGAGTGTGGGGCAAGGTGGTAGCATGGGCAAAGGTGGGAGAGTGTGGGCAGGTTGGAGCAGGGGCAAAGGTGGATGCGCAGGCAGGTGGAGGCATGGGCAGGTGGCAATGGGCAAGGTGGTGGAGCATGGGCAGGTGGAGGAGTGTGGGCAGGTGGAGGAGTGTGGGCAATGTTGGAGCATGGGCATGTGGAGCGCGGGCAGGTGGAGCATGGGCAGGTGGCGGAGTGTGGGCAGGTGTGACGCATGAGGCAGGGTGGAGCATGGCAGGTGGAGCATGCGGGCAGGTGGAGCATGGGCAGGTGGAAGGAGTGTGGGCAGATGGACGGAGGCATGGGCAGGTGGACATGGGCAAGATGGCTGGAGCAAGTGGGCAGTGGAGGGAGTGTGGGCAGGTGGAGCATCGAGCAGGTGGAGCATTGGGGCAGGTTGGAGGAGTGTGGGCAGGTGGTGGCACTGGCAGGTGGAGCATGCGGCAGGTGGAGCAAGGATGAGGCCAGGTGGAGACGGGCGGCAGGTGGACATGGGCAGGAGGTTGGAGAGGAGCTTGGGCGGTGGAGCATGGCAGACGGAGCTGGGCCAGGTGGAGCATGGGGCTAGGTGGACATCGGGCAGTGGAGCATGGGGCAGAGTGAGATAGAGGAGTGGTGATGGGGCAGTGGAGCGCCGGAGTGTGGGCATGGCCTGAGCATGGCACGGTTCTGTGGGAGCTGGAGCCAGGTTGTGAGATCTTGGTGAGCGATTGGTGAGTAGCGATGCATGGGCAGGTGGCCAGCAATGTGGCAGGTGGAGCATGGGGTCAGGTGGAGGAGTGTTGGGCAGGTGGAGGAGCATGGGCAGGTGGAGCTATCCGTGGCAGGTTGCGAGCGCGGGCAGGTGGAAAGGAGCCGCTGTGAGAGCCTGCTGCCTCGTTGCAACGCTCTTTTCCAAAACTTTTCTTTTTGCTCTATTTTATTGTAACTTTGTAAATAGTCGCATGGGAATTATGCGTACATTTTCTCTGTAGGCCATGGGCTTCACAGACACGGTTTGGCTTCGATTTGTTTCGACTTTTTTTATTTTATTATTGCTTTTTTTGTCACGCAACGATGTTTGTGGTTGCCCCGTGCCGGCCCACCGGCCTACATGTCGTCTTACGACAAATGGTCAGCTGTTGGAGCTCCGGAGCGCTGGTGGTACGCAGGACGCAAACTCCGGGAAAGAAAAGATGCTTCAGACCTGTTCTCACCGCTATCGTCACGGGAACGTGAGATCTCTCCAGAACAAGACATCTGAGCTGGTGGGACTCACGCGGTCCGCCAGCGGATACGAGGGACAGGTCATGCTTTTCACGGTGACGTGGTGAACCCCAGGAATGCTGAACTCTACAATCGCTTTGGACCACTTTCATCTGCTGCGAGTGGACAGAGCGGTCAGAAGACAGGAGGAGGCCTGGCTGTGTTTGTGAACGAGAAGTGGTGCAAACCTGGACACTGCAGTGAAGAGCCGCTGTGCAACAAAAAGACATTGAACTGTTGGCTGTTGGCATGAGGCCGTATTATCTGCCCCGGAGTTCCAACACAGTGATTGTGATAGCAGTGTATGTGCCCCTCTGCTAATGCTGACAATGCTTGTGGAGCACTGCTCCCCTGCACTCAGCAGGTTACAGACCCAGCAGCCCCACAGGTTCCTAGTCTCTGGTGACTTCAACCACGCTTCTCCCTCATCTGTTTCTGCCCACATACACCCAGTATGTCACCTGCCCCACCAGAGACAAGAAAACACTGGACTTGTTCTTTGCCAACACACAAGGAGGCTTATTCTTCATCCCCCTCCCCCCTTGGGTAACTCGGACCACAACCTTGTACATTTGCGGCCTGTTTATGAACCCATTGTGCACAGGCAGCCTGTGGTGCCCCGTGTGGTGAAGAGTTGGTACTGCTGAGAGTGAGGAGGCTCTGAGGGACTGCTTTAGCGCCTGTCTGGTCTGAACTTTATGACCCACACGGGGAGGACAATCAACACCATCACAGAGTGCATCACGGACTACATAAACTTCTGTAAACACTGTGCCCTCCCGGACGGTGCATATTAGCGTTTTTCCAAACAACAAACCGTGGATTCACCGTGAATTGAAAGCTCTGCTGAGGGAGAAGAAGAGAGCTTTCAAGTCAACGAACAAGGAGGAGCTGAGGACCGTGCAGAAGATGCTGAGGAGATCAGGCAAGCGGAAGCCAGCTACTGGAGGAAGATGGAGGAACAACTGCAGCAGCAGAACATTCAGGGAGTGTGGAGAAGCCTGAAAACCATCTCAGGCTTCAAAGTCCCCCCTGTCCAGACGGAGGGGGACTTACAGTGGGTGAGGAATCTAAACTCTCGCTTCCTGAGATTTGATCCATCACCCGCCCCTCCCCCTGCACAGCTGCATGCTCTCATATCCACAGCTGGACAATGGCCCACACCCGCTCCTCTTCACACCTCTGCTTCGGCCTTTCAGCTCGCCACTCCACCTGGACTGACCCATCCTCCCAGCACACAGTCCCCCGGCCCACCACCTGCTGTCACAGCAGCACAGGTGAGGAGAGAGATGAAGAGGATTAAAACAAGGAAGGCAGCAGGACCAGAAGGCATCAGCTCCAGGCTCCTTAAGTCCTGCGCAGATGAACTGTGTGGAGTTATGGAGCATGTCTTCAACATGAGCCTGAACCTGAGGGTGTTACCACAGGTCTGGAAGACCTCCTGTGTGGTACCAGTGCCCAAGACACCGCGCGCCAAAGACCTCAACAGCTTCAGGCCAGTGGCTCTCACGTCCCATCTGATGAAGACACTGGAGCGGCTGGTCCTGGACCACCTCCGCTCCACCGTGAGCTCAGCCATGGATCCGCTGCAAGTTTTGCAATACTGTTACACTCCTGTGCAATACTGTTACACTCCTGTGCAATACTGTTACACTCCTGTGCAATACTGTTATACTCCTGTGCAATACTGTTATACTCCTGTGCAATACTGTTACACAATGTCAATCATCCCTGTGCAATATTTTCTGTCCATATGACAGCTGTAAATAAGATTATTAAGATTATAAGAGTTTTCTTTTTTTGTTTTGTTTATCTGTTTTTTTATAAGAGCTTTTTATAAGAGTTTTCTTTTTCTAAGTTGTCTGTTTTTATTACTATACTGTGCATAATCTGTTTCTGTAGCCTTTGTTGCAACACTGGACTTTCCCCATTGTGGGACAAATAAAGGAGATCTTATCTTATGAATGAATGTGAGAGTGAATGGTTTGTCTGTGTGTCTCTGTGGGCTCCTGTTACCCGGGACCACTAACGGGAACAATCGGTGGAACCCTGTTGGATCACATGACACCTACGCTGGTCTTTGCTTGTAGCAAATCCTTCCTGAAAACACAAGTGTGCGGTGTTGCTGTGTGTGCGAGACAAATGATAGTTGCAAAATGTCCTCATGTCTAAAAACCTCTAGTGTTCGAACGGCTTAGGACAAAATCAGATCACTATTTGTTGTCTGTATCACACTATAAAACACTGAAAGACACACAAACACACAAAAGAAAAAGTCTGATTTGTTCTGGGATGAGAGCGTGTTAGCTGTACAATGGTGGTCCAACTTGCTTTTCTTCTTCGACTGAAAAATCCTGCATGTGAATAAGGCCAAATGTTTTGTGAGAGCGAGGAACAAGTTAGTGTCAAGCTTTCACTGCTGTGTCCTGACCTGAGTGTGTGTCCTGACCTGAGTGTGTGTCCTTCAGATGGAGCCGCCATGAGAGCCGGAGTGCAGACTGGAGACCGGATCATCAAGGTCAGCTCGTGTTCCTCAGCTTCTCCTCACACCAGGCATCTTCTGCACGTCTCACCTCTCACTCAAGGCCCATAGTTGTGACACAGACTAGCAAGGCACAATGGGAATGAAATGAACCAATGGAAAGCTTTACTTAAGGCGAAACACTGACGTTGGTATTTTTGTGCAGTCATTTGGCTCTTTCAGCATAAGCGCTTTTACGTGGAAACAACCTGTTTTATCCTTTCACTGAATCCACATGGAACCATCCATCTACATGGGGCATGGGGCGTTTTCTCTAGCGCATTAGTCTCCGATAGTCCATAGGCTGTGAGAGGACAGAGCCGGCCCACGAGCTGCTGTGTTCCAAAGAGGGCCGCGATCATTCCCATCATTAGAAGCACATTTCTGTAAAAGATCGGCTCTTAAATCTTCTCATTGATTTTGCTATTGTCTTTATAAATCAAGATATCAACAATCATAACCAATCAGGTGCCTTCTTTCATCGAGGTCTGCGACAGCTGGCTAGCTGTCAGGAATGGGAAGGGGCGTTTTCTTCAACAACCTGGCTCCTTATTGGCTCTGAGGTTGCTATGAAACATGCCCTCAGATTTCCAAATATGGATCTCAGCTCCACATTAGCCGCTCAAAGTGCTAGCTGCGATTAGCGCCTACACACGCAAAACTTAATCTGGCACAAGATTTTGCCAATTCTTTTGTAAACTATAGTTTACTCAAATACTCAAATACTCCCAAGACCCCCTTATTTTCTGTCTAATCAACAAAATGAAGCTTTCCAAATGCGTGCATTTTTGGCAAATTACACAAAAAATGCCTTATTTTTATTCCTTCCTTCATGTGAGTACACTGCAGAAGGAAAATATCAAATGGATATCTCTAAATGTAAGATTCTGTCCTTTGTTGCGCACAGGTGAACGGCACTCTGGTCACTCACTCCAACCACATCGAGGTGGTCAAGCTCATCAAGTGTAAGTCTGCTCCTCCTGTCCGTCTGCTGAATGTGTAAAAGCGTGTCAAATGAAGTGAATAGAAACGATTGACCACGCCCGAGAGAATGATGTCAGTGAAAGTCTGGAATCTGAAAACGACCAATATTTGGAACTTTTGCACTTCCATCCTTCTGTATCTGTTCATGTTACAGGAATGTCTGCCTTTTTATGAGGAAAAGCAGCGTTCAAAAATGTAAATGTTAAGAATATTTACACAGACTTGTACACCTTAATAGTTTCTCTTTTATTATTTACTTTACCAATTACCTATTGGCCAATAGAACCAGGAGCGCTACGAAAAGGTAACAGAGGTGCTAATAAACGAGAAAAAGCAGCAAAGGTCTTCCTAAAAGGATTTTAGGAAGACCTTTTAGAAGGTCACTTTTATGACCTTCTAAAAGGATTTTCGGAAGGGGCGGTCCTGCTGTAGAGCGTTGGAGGGTGCACACCGGTTTAAAGCACAAGTTGGCGCGCTTGATTTGGTCACATGACCAGAGGACTTGTGTTTCACCCCCATAATCTTTTTATTGGTTAGCCAAGGGGAGGGGCTAGGGGGTTTATAAGGGATCTCTGCTCAGGAGAGCATGTCATGTCCTCTGTGAGAGCCCGCTTTACTGTCTGCTGCTGTAGTTTTGGGATCCTGCACATACTTTGTTTGATTGTTGTTGTTTGTTCACTCTAAATACTTGACCACGGCTTTGGGGACTTGGTAGAAAGAAAAAACACCTAAGCACAAGAATTTGCGACTAAGCCATCATTTTTAACTGGAATCTAAAACAAACCTGTGACATTGTACTAAAAGTAGTTGTTGAATTGTTTATTTAATGTCCTTTTTAAAAGCATTTGTTAAGTTGTATATTAAATAATATCTGAAAGACTCCTTTAATTAACCCTTTGTGACCTACCGGACCTACCATTTCTGGACCTATTTTTAGCAACTTAACTAAACTGGCCAAGATATTTCCATGCATCTATCTTGTTTATATCATGTATCATATCGATCATATAATGTATGTACATTATCAGTACACTGGTACAAATAATCTTCAAGCTGACATCCGACCCAAATAACAGCTATTTAAACCAGTCTGTAAGGTATTAGTATGGTATGTATTCAATAAAGACCTTGAGAACGATCCTCGCCACCTCTGTACATCTGTACAGTATCATAGACTAAACTTTTTTTATTGTACATAAAAATTGACAAGATTATCTTTAAAAAGCACACTTTTATGACCTTCTGCAATGTTTTCTGTTGCCTCTGTTTTCCACGAAAAAGAAATATGCTTTAATGTCACATCAGACAGTCATTTTTTTGTTTCTTGTGCATTTTCTTTTTTTATTGAAATGTTTTTATTTTTAAGTATAAGAACATATAAAAACAAACAAAAAAAAGAAATAATTGAAGAAAAAAAAAAAAATCATGTCCTTGAGGACCCTATCTCCTATTCTAGAAAGTAACATAGATGTCCCACCTCATCCAAAGTCTATCAAATTTGTCCAATTTTAAGTCGAGTCCAAATGTACTTCTTTCCATGTTACAAAATGTCCAATATAATGTTCAGTCCAGTCTTTGAGCATCGGTGCATTTTGTGTCATCCATTTTTTTGTTAGAGCCTTTTTCGCTGCTGCCAGGAGGTGCTCCAGAGATAACTGCCAATTGTGTCCATGGCAGGAGTCCTGAGGCCCAAATACAGAGTTCTGAAGTCCATTGGAATGGTGGTGTCATACATTGTCTGTAAGGCTTTGTTGATCTCAGTCCAAAACTTTTGAACAACAGGACAATCCCAAAACACATGATAGTGGTTTGTCTCCTGCTGCCACATCCTCTCCAACAGTCTGCATTTCCCTGTGAGTAATGGGCACTTTGACATGGGGTTATAAAGAAACGAGACACACTTTTCCAACAGAATTCCCTCCAAACATGTGACTTTGTGGTTCTCCACTGAGATGTACATATGCTTTCCCACTCTTCATCAGCCAGAACAAAGTGACCCTCTCTTTCCCTTTTACCCTCAATGTAATCAGCAGAGTGAGTGCCCAGATTGTTAATACATTTGTATAATTTAGATATTAATCCCCTTGAGAGTTCAGATTTATAAGCTTAAATGAATATTTCAGTCAAAGGGCTATGATGGTCATCATTCTTTTGATTTCTTGATTATAATAACTCCTAATTTGTAAATACCTATAAAAGTCCTGTTTCTCTAAGACAAAGGATTCTTTCAACTCATCAAAGCTCTTCAGATTGATT
Organism: Chaenogobius annularis; assembly: GCA_015082035.1. Classification (NCBI taxonomy): domain Eukaryota; kingdom Metazoa; phylum Chordata; class Actinopteri; order Gobiiformes; family Gobiidae; genus Chaenogobius; species Chaenogobius annularis. The sequence goes on from BJKM01000652.1 coordinate 80,660, forward strand.
CTTCCTTCACAATCTGGTAAAAGACCTTTATACCTTTTTGTTGTCCAGACTTGAAATCTTGAGTCTGTGCTGTTGGTGTGACATTCTGATCATAAGCCAACCAATTTAAGATCTTAACATCTTTGTTTAGTTGTATGTCTGATCAGCTCCTTCCATGTTGTAAGGACAGAGGAGGTCCTCCACCTCCCCAAGTGATTCAACCGCCCGCCATCTGCCAATAAGGCCTGCACAGGAACCCCCGGCACTACAGCAATCTCAATATTCTTCCATTGAGCTTCATATTCTGGGTCACACCAACACAGGAAGACTCTGATCTGAGCTGAATAAAGTCATTTTTCAAACATGGTAAACCCCAGTCTGGAACAGATGGAGAAACCTGGGCAAAACATTCATTTTTATAGTTTCAATCCTTTGACTGAGACTTAAGTATGGGATAAGGTTCCATTTTTCAAGATATTTGTTTATAGTAATACAAAGAGGGGTATAATTGTTCCCCATAATTGTTGATAGGTCTCTATGGAGGACCACACCTAAATATCTAAGAGATTTTGTTTGCCATTTAAATGAGTAAGTTGTTCTAAAGGTCAGAGGGGGGCGCCAGAATGAAATCATTTCAGTTTTTAGTACATTGAATTTGTATCCAGACATTGGACCGATTTCTTGTAGAAAATGCATCACATTGGGTATGGAAATGTCTGGTTTGGTCAAATACAATAGAACATCATCTGCAGCAGGCAATTTTATGTTCCGTCCCATCAACTGTAACACCGTGAATGGTTTTTGATTGTCTAATAAATTGGGCCAATGGTTCCAAATACAAAGCAAACAGGAGGGGAGACCAGGCACAGCCCTGCCTCACCCCTCTTTACAGAGTCAGTGGACCTGTCAAATGACCATTGATTTTAATTCTTGATGTTGGACCATCGTAAAGATAATTAGATCATCGATTTGAAATTTGTTTAGCACTTTAAATAAATATAGCCAGCTAACAGAATCAAAAGCTTTCTCAGCGGCCAAATAACTCTTACGGCTTTATTTAGCTGTTTTTGTATATGATCCATTATGTGTAAGGATCATCTTATGTTATCTTGTGTTTGTCGTTTGGTAATAAATCTAGTTTGATCCTAATGAATTAAATTTGGGAGTATTTGTTCCATTCACTTCACTTCCATACACTTTTAGACATAATTGAGGTGTATATATGATAGTCCACATTCAGAATAGAAGTAAGTCTATATGAGGCACATTCCAGTCGGTCCTTCCCTTCTTTAGGTATTAAGGATATGATGATATGATGGCCTCTTTCCAAATCTGTTGGTGTTTGTTTAATTGCCCAGTTAAAGTTTTAATTTCCTCCAACAATTAATTTTTTTCCTGGATAACATTTAGCTTTTTCTCCCTTTGTTTCTTTTTTTGGAGGCTATAACTATAATTTGTCCCCTCAAGACTGCTTTGGAAGCATCCCAAAGGATGAAATTTCCCCAATGTCATTTTCCTCCAGATAAGTCTTAATGTAGTGTGACATTTTTTCCTTAAACAAAGGGTCATTAAGCAGGCTGGCATTGAACCTCCAAAGTGTGTTTTTTCATCTTTCCTCCAATTCTACAGAGATGTAGACAGGAGCATGATCACTTAAGTCTATTGTGCCTGTATCTGCTTCAGTGATTTTAGATCTGTCTTTATTGAGAATAAAAAGTAGTCTATTCTGGAATAGAGTATGGGGATTTGAAAAATGGGTATACTGGCATGCCCTAGGGTTCATTTCCCTCCATATGTCAATCAGTCCTATATTCTTCAGTAAGATACGGAACTTTCTAATCATTATCCCTCCAGTGCCTTTTGAGTTTGACACGTCTAATACAGGCTGCATGCGAAGATTCCAATGGCTGCAGACGACCGAAAACTGGCTGAGCAACTTAATGCCTTCTACTCCAGGTTTGATGTGACCACCCCCTCCTCCACGGTGACCACCTCTGCCAACCCAACCCTGGTTTCCCCCACCTCCCCCACCACTCTCTCAGTTCAGGAACAGGATGTAAACAGACTATTTCGGAAATTTAACCCCCGAAAAGCTGCTGGACCAGACAGTGTTTCTCCCGCCACCCTCCGTCTCCACAGGCATTTTAAGCACCTCCCTGGAGTCATGCCACGCCCCCCCTGCTTCAAGTCTGCCATCATTGTCCCTGTCCCCAAGAAGCCCCGGATCACTGGACTTAATGACTACAGGCCTGTGGCGCTGACGTCTGTAGTCATGAAGTCATTTGAACGCCTGGTCTTCCCCACCTCAAGTCCTTCACCTCCTCCCTGCTGGACCCCTTGCTGGACCCCTGCTGCAGTTCGCCTACAGAGCCAACAGGTCTGTAGACGACGCCATCAACCTGGCACTCCACTTCATCCTGCAGCATCTGGACTCCCCGGGAACCTACGCCAGGATCCTGTTTGTGGACTTCAGCTCTGCATTCAACACCATCCTCCCTGCTCTGCTCCAGGACAAGCTCTCCCAGCTCAACCGTGCCCGACTCCACCTGCAGGGGGAGCACTGACTTCCTGACGGATCGAGAGGCAGTGCGTGCGGCTGGGGGAAGAATGTCTCAGACACTCGGAGGACACTCAGGTAGGGAGGTGAACCGGCTGGTGTCCTGGTGCAGCGGTAACAACCTGGAGTTCAACGCCCAGAAGACAGTGGAGATGATTGTGGACTTCAGGAAAGTCACTGCCCCCCAGCCCCCCCTCACCATGACAGACTCCCCCATCACCACTGTGGACTCCTTCCGCTTCCTCGGCACCACCATTACCCAGGACCTCAAGTGGGAGCCCACCATCAGCTCCCTCATCAAGAAGGCCCAGCAGAGGATATACTTCTTGCCTCAGCTGAGGAAAGCCAAGCTGCCAGTGCAGATGATGGTGCAGTTTTACACGGCCATCATTGAGTCCATCCTCACCTCCTGCATCACCGTGTGGTACGCTGGAGCCACAGCCAGGGACAAACAGAGACTACAGCGCCCTGCTGGAGCCACAGCCAGGGACAAAACAGAGACTACAGCGCCCTCTGCTGGAGCCACAGCCAGGGACAAACAGAGACTACAGCGCCCCATGCTGGAGCCACAGCCAGGGACAAACAGAGACTACAGCGCATTGTGCGTTCTGCTGAGAAGGTGATCGGCTGCAGACTTCCATCTCTGCAGGACCTGTACGTCTCCAGGGCTCTGGGACGAGCAGGTCGGATCACAGCTGACCCCTCTCACCCTGGACATGGTCTATTTGAGGGGCTACGGTCCATCCGGACCAGAACCTCCCGCCACAAGAATAGTTTCTTTCCCTCTGCCGTTGGACTCATGAACACTTCTAAACACCTGCCACTTTAACTCATTTAAATCAATCACTTTCTGCACTACAACTGTACATTTTACTGATAAAAACTGTGTACATAGTACTGCCTATTTTTATTTTTATCCTATAGTAGGTTTAAATAATGTCTTTAACGCATGCCCTTTTGGTTCATATATGTTGTTTTATCATTGTTCATTGTTTTATGTTGCACGGAATCACCGAAAGCAAGTGCCTAGTTTGTTAATTCTGTTCATTGACAATGGCAATAAACCTTCTGATTCTGATTCTGATGCCTTTGGGTTGATTGTGTTGATCTTATCGTTGATAACTTTCTAGTATTTTGAATCTTTCTGGTCGGAAAGAACAAACACACACAGGAACAATAGGAACACTGAACAGCTGAAAGGGTAAAAAAGAAAACAAAAGGGTTCATGTTGGAAACTGGAATAGAACCCAAAACCTGATCAAGAAAAAGATCGTAAAAAGGGAGGGAAGTCCAATCCTAATGAAGGGCCCCCCAAAGAACTCCCCAGGCACTCCTGACACCAATCCTCAGAAAGAACTGGATATCTGACCTCATTAACTCATCACACCCCCGCTGCATTCTGCAACTATTTTCCAATTTTGCACAAATCCATAATTCCTGATTTGGCACATCGATGAGTAGGTGTGTTTTGTCACAGAATTTATTTACGAAAGCAGACAGCCACCATGGGGCCAAAAGTCCCACGCTGGTGGCTCCATCTCTCGTACTCTTCATTTCTTTGTGGTTTGTATCTTCCTGAGGAGCACCTCTGCTTCTCCTGGTGTTCTGAGCACGTGTGTTTTACCTTCAAAAGTCAGAAGAAGAGTCGCGGGGAAAGAGAATCCTCCATGTGGGGAGAGTAACACGACTCCAGTGCACTAGTTTTGAGATTATTAGTTACGATTCTGGCCATTCACAATATGCACCAGACCAAGTTGCTTGGTGCAAACAACCTGAACCTGACGTGATCATGTGATCATGTGATCATGTGATCATGTGGATTGTTTAGTCTTTGTTCATCACCTGTGTGCGCTCCAGTGCGCCTGGTGCAGGTCTGAGGCGCCTGTGCAGTTGAGATCCGACCGCTGAGATGAATCATTCGCTTCCATGAGTTTAATGCTCAATTCTCTTTAACTGTTATGTGCATAACACAAAAATCCACCTGAAGTGAGCGTGTAACACTTTTTAGATGAGTGAAGGGTTCTAAAGGTGATAACTTCCAAATGTGGCAGTAAAAAATTAAGTGATGGAAACACTAGTTAGTAGTGAGTTTTTCTTAACCTAGGCATTCTGAATGTTTTTTATGTGATGTAAATTAACCTGTTTAAGAATAAGCCCAGTATTGCAGTTTGATGAACAATAATAGTAGAAATGCTCAACTTGACTGTTTTTTGTTAAACTGTTACGTGTTCCCTCTCACAAGTGGTTCTACGGTGGCCCTTGCGTGTCCTAGGCAGGCCCCCGGGTTCCCTCAGACGTGCATTCTTGGGGCGGAGCGAGCTGCTGTTCTTGCCCACTCCTTGACCCTTGTAGTCACTCTGCACTCCCCTGATCCTGTCAAGCACGGCAATAGGAGAAAACCTCATGATACTCTCAGGAGCAACATTGGTCCTAGCAGTCTGTATACGGCAGCTCTACCCAGCTAGCGCCCACTGACCCTCAGCCCCCTGCCCTCCCTGAAGCCCCCTGAAGCCCCAAGTGCCCTCCCTGAAGCGCCCCTGAACCCCTGCAAGCAACCTCGGCGCCCCTGACCTCCTGCCCACCGGAGGAAGCCGAGGTCAGTACCAATGCAAAATTCGTTGTATCAGAAATAATGAAACAAACATAAATTTCTTCTGTTTTATACTGGCGATAACTGTAAGATTCCATAAGTGCTCCAAGATACAAATAGATGTGTTTTGAATACAAACCCTGGAGGTGGTGTTGGGTCCAGATAAAATCCTGGATGACAGTGCTTTAGGATTTTAGTGGTCCTTCCTGACGCGCTGGGGGAGCTAGGAGAACTTCTTTACCTTCTCTCCAGCTTTGGATCATCTGCCCCCAGTTAGTGTTTTACCGCGACATGAACATCGATGGGTCAAAACTGTCTGACGTCTAAAACTATTGTATGAATTAAACCTCACACTTCTACTGTCCCCACCCGCCGCCTGACCTAAAGACCCTAAAGACCCACTTAAAGCAACAATACCCCTGGACATTATCTTCAGCAACAAGCTCAGAATGACGCCATTTAGTGCGTGCCTTTCTCTGGACTGTACGTAACCAGCTGTCACCATGATTTGGGTGTTGTGCGGAACACAAAATGTAATTAATCGCAAATTCTAAGATAACTGTTATAAAAGTCCTACAAGCATTTTAATGAGCATTTCTGTCTGATCTGTTCTGTAGTGACAATTGTTTGACCTTAGTGTTCCTAGAACCCAACACAGCTCTGGACTTTTTCATCAAAACATTTAATGCTGTTACTGATAATCAGCCCTCTTAAAAAGAGTCAGGGTCAAAACATAAGAATAATCCCTGGTTCTGTCCAACACATACGCCTGGCATTATCCTCGCGAGACGTGACCAAAGCTGGGCAGAAACCTACTAGCGCACACACACAGACCCAGCAGAATGCGCAGCAGTATTTGTCATAAGCACAATAAATATGACTCTACTGCTTCACAAAGCCTAAAGACTATCTTACTACAGTCAAAACTTTTCAGCCAGAATCTTCAAGTAGGACCAATTCTGTCTAAATGTTGGAGAAACTGTTAAATCCTTATTGCAGAAACTCTCCTCCCTCTTTACCAAATGAAAAGGATTGAAAGATTCAATGAGCTCGACAACAAAAGATATTTGTGATGCGTTTAATCAGCACGTTTTGCTGAATCTGGAAATATCTTTATGCTGCTTCCATCTGTTGCTGTTACTCAAATACATGAGGATAGACTGATGATCAAGTATTTCCCTTAAGCCCTTTACACAGTAAAGTAAGTAAAATATGTTGCTCTCTATGGATCCAAAAAAAGTCACATACAAGATCTGACAATAATAAAGCCAGATTGTCATTCTCCTTTAGAAATAAAGAGATTGTTTTCTTCAATTGTAGAAAACAGTTCATCCAGACTTAATTTTCTCTCCAGTTCTAGATTATGGTGATAACTATATTTATCCATTCAGCTCTAAGGTTGATCCCTAAGTTTCAGCTCTAAGGCTCAGCTGCTATGCAGCTCTAAGGGTTCAGCTCTAATTTCAGCTCTAAGGTTCAGCTCTAAGTTCAGCTCTAAGGTTCAGCTCTAAGGTTCGAGCTCTAGGGTAATCAGCTCTAAGGCTCAGCTTGTGTGTTGGGGAACAATGGGGGAACAGAGATGAGGTGCTGGAGGAGGGACCATCATGGGAGGACACGCCCCTACAGGATGATGTACCATCGGAACATCACTGAGCGGGGGTCCGGTCTGAAGGACAGCACAGAGGCACTCATCATGGCTGCACAGGAACAGGCCCTGAGCACCAGAGCAATAGAGGCCCAGATCTACCACACCAGACAAGACCCAAGGTGGAGGTTGTGCAAAGGGGCCCCCGAGACAATCCAGCACATAACTGCACATATCTGCAGGGTGCAAGATGCTGGCAGGGAAAGCATACATGGAGCGTCAAAACCAAGTGGCTGGCATAGTGTACTGCACATCTGTGCAGAGTATGGACTGGAGACCCCAATGTCAAAAGGACACACCCCCAAAGGTGGTAGAGCATGACCGAGCCAAGATCCTGTGAGACTTCCAGATACAGACTGACAGAATGGTAATGACAAACCAACCACACATTGTGGTGGTGGATAAACAGCAGAGGAAAGCCGTTGTGGTTGACATGGCAACACCAAGTAATGGCAACATCAGGAAAAAGGAACATCAGAAACTGGAGGAATACCAAGGGCTCAGAGAAGAGCTGGAGAAGGCGTGGAAGGTGAAGGCCAAAGTGGTGCCTGTGGTCATCGGAGCACTCGGGGCAGTGACCCCCAAACTGGAGGAGGGGCTACAACAGATCTCTGGAAAAACATCAGACATCTCAGTCCAGAAAAATGTAGTGCAGGAACCGCAAAGATACTGCGCAGAACCCTCAAGCACAAGACCACCCGCAGCGGATGAGAAGGGAATTTATATGTATATGTCCATCTAAATCCCACGTTTGTCCCTTTCGCCTAGGTTACACAAGTAGACGATAGCAGGATGTGTTTTTCGGGAGACATGTCTCCGTCCTCGCACAGCAGGCACAGTGCCATCCAGAACCCGGTGAGTAGTGTTGCTGTCTTTATTTGTGTTTAGAGGTGCCCCCGGTCGGACGGCAAAAATAACATGATCGTGATCTGAAAAAAGGGGCTCTGAAAATCTCCTCTGCTCTTTTGGGAATAGGGATGAATATCACATTTACCATATATTTCCTTTTCATATGATAGTGGAGGGAAGGGGCACCAGACTGTGCTTCCTTTTATAAGAAATACTTGAGGGGAAGGGTTTAGGGGGCGGTACGGGGTATGTGTTATGTGTTTTAATGTACATGTTTGTGGACTGGGGATCACAGCTTTCTTTTTGCATGATTATATTATTTTGTGGTAAAATGAGCATGGGTGCAAGAATGATTTCAACAAGTTTAACACTATAGCATCTGAAAAGTTACAATGAGCTTCTTTTAATGTTAATGGAATATTGGGTCCAACTAAACGGTCCAAGATACTGACAAAGATGAAAAAAGAGAAAATTGACAGTTTATACCTACAAGAAGAAACACATTTATATGACCTAGAACATCAAAAATTGACCAAATTTGGAAAAATTATGACAAAGAATTGAGACATATGTAGAGGAAAATGACAATGGTGAAGTTTCTCCACCCATTCTCTGGATTGCAGCAAAGGCAGTTCTGCAGGGCAGGGTAATTGCCATCGCCTCGGCCAAAAAGAAACAGAGGCAGAAAAAATGTAATGATTTACAGAACAAACTAAAGCTGATGGAGGCTAAACATGTCGAAAACAAAGATCCACAAATGCTACAAGACATTAAAAAGACAAGGGGCGAGATTGATGATCTGGCCTCACAGGAAATTATTTTAAAGATGCTTTTCACCAAACAAATATACTATGAAAGTGGTTCAAAATTCACAAAATGACTTGCCTGGAAGCTTAGAAAACAACAGGCAGAATAATATCATTTTAACCAAACACGACCAAATACAATCAGCATTCGAATCCTTTTACAAAACACTTTTCACCAAAATATCAGCAAACAAAGAAGAAGAAATACAATCATTTTTGGACACTCTCAACTTGCCTGCCATGACCGAAGAACAATACAAAAAATCAGTTGCCGAAATAACAATTACTGAAATTCAAAGTGTCATCAAAAGACTAAAAAACAATAAACCTCCAGGGAGTGATGGGTTCACCTCAGAGTGGTATAAAACTCTAAAACACACACTTACCCCTTTGCTTTTATCAACATTTAACTGGGCTCTTGGAAAAGCTCAGATCCCTCCAAGTTGGAAGGAAGCCATCATATCTTTAATACCTAAAGAGGGGAAGGACCTACTTGACTGTGCCTCATATAGACCCATTTCAATTCTGAATGTGGACTACCATATATACACTTCAATTATGTCAAAAAGAATGGAACAACTACTCCCAGGGTTAGTTCACAATGATCAGACAGGATTTGTTGGCAGATGACAAACACAAGACAACATAAGACGATCTTTACACATAATGAACCGTATACAGAAACAACAAAATAAAGCCAAATAATAAGTTTGGACGATGAGAAAGCTTTTGATTCTGTTAGCTGGCCGTATCTATTTAAAGTGCTTATCAAATTTAAAATAGATGATTTAATAATACAAAATATTGGGGCTCTCTATTATCGCCCAACATCCAGAATAAAAATGAACGGTCACTTGACAGACTCTCTGACCTTGGAAAGAGGGGTGAGACAGGGTTGTGTTTGGTCCCCCATGTAGTATGCCTTGTACCTGGAACCCTTGGCCCAACAATCGTAAACAATTTATGGTGTCTCAATTGACGGGACAGAACATAAAATTGCCTGCTGCAGATGATGTCCCACTATATCTGACAAAGCCAGAAATGTCCATACCAAATGTGATGCATTCCTACATGATATTGGTCCAATGTCTGAATACAAAAAAACGGAAATTCTCTCTAACTGGCACCCCATCCCTCAGAAAGACTTACATCATTTAATGGCAAACAGAATCCTTCAAATAATTAGGTGTGGTCCTCATATGAGAATTATCATCAGAGAAAACTATAACTTTTCTCCACATATAAGAGAAAGATCTTGAAAAATGGAACCTTATCCCATACTTAAGTCAAAGTCAAGATTGAAACTATAAAAAAATAATGTTTTGCCCAGGTTCTCTCCATTTACTTTCAGACTCTCCCGATTTTCGTCTAAGCGCAAGAAACCTCGAACCGATTTAAAAACTCTACAATTATCAAAAAGAAAAGGAGGCTGGGGTAAGCCTTGTGTGAAAAGCTACTTATATACTTTCAGCTCAAAACAGAGCATTGCTGTACTGGTGTGACCGCAGAATTAAACCCAATTGACAAGTATTGAGTTTAATGTTGTGCCGGGGTCCCATTAGGCCTTACTGGCAGAATGACAAACGACTGAGTATCTTTGGAGGAAGTTAAAAATCCAATGGGTGAGAACTGTCACAAATGGAAGGAGCTGATCAAAACATACCAAACTGAAACAAAGATGTTCATAATCTTATACTGGTTTCGGTCTATGACAGAGTTTTGTATCAAATAGAACTGACCTGAATTCAAGGTCTGGATTACAAGCAAAAGTACAAAACTGCAGAGTTTGGAGAGCTTCAGCTCTGCCTGTACGTTGGGAGATCAGGTGGACACTAGCGTGATCTGAAAAGCCGACGAGAGCAGCAGAGCCACCGGCGCGGAAGTTTGGTTGGAACTTTGATAACATGTCTGTACTTTGGTAGTTCGTGGCTGAGATTTCCCCTTGTTAAAATCCCCAGGATAATACACAAGGAGTCCGGGAAGTCCGCTCCACACGTCGTGCCACGTGCACGTTTGCGCTCGTGGGATGTAAACCACACGCCACTCACTCGACCACACGACATGTAATGAGGCGAACTCTCACTGTGGCGAGTACGACACATGGATTTCACGTACTATGCAAGAGATCATTCCAGAATCCTATGGAAGAGCGACTTGTTTGGATGATACTTTGTCACCATTCGAATGATAGACGTTCGAACAGTTCGTTTGCAATAGTTCACATCTGAAGACCAGGCGTTGTTGATGTAAAAACAGACTCCTCCGCCGCGTGTTTTACCCCCGGAGAGACCCTTTTGTCTTTCGGCACGAAGAAGCTCAAAGCCCTCCACGGCACAGTTCGGGACCAGCTTGCTGAGCCACGTCTCCGTGACGCACTAAACAGGAGATGAAGAAAAGTCTGTTCCGTCTCATCAACAGCGCCAGTACGTCCAGTTTGTTGGAGAGTGAGCGAATGTTATTGGAAAAGTCCAGGTAAGGGCGTGTGCACGTTTTCCTCGCCTGCGGCGTCTCACTCTTTTAGCCAAAAGAAGGGCTAATTCTGCAGCAGAAGCTAAAAAAACTGGAACTAGGTCCGTAGGAGTTGTTGTTCGGAAGGACAAGAGCTCTTCACGGGTGTAAGAGCACGCAGACACAATTTACAAACAGAAACATACTAAACAAAGAGCACCGGAAGGCCAGGGCATCCGTCTGCGGCGCCATCTTGGGTCGATATCAGGACCAGGAGGCGGCGGCATCAGGAGGAGGAGGAGGCGGCGTGTTTCTCTGATTCGGAGCTGAACATCTCAGACATTATAGATGAGCTGTGTGAGGTCAAAGCCGAGGGGCTTAAACTCCAGGTGGAGAACAAGAATATGAAGAGCAAGATTCTGGATTTGGAGTCCAGGTCATGCAGGAACAATATCAGACTTGTGAAGGTCTCAGAAGGCGAGGAAGGAGACAATACAGAGTCATTTGTACAAGTTGTGGGGCATTGAATAAACTAGTGTGTTTCAACGTGTGTTTTTTTGTTTCTGTTCCAGATCTACAGTGATAGGAGCATGATCGCTTAAATCTATTGTACCTTTGTCTGCCTCTGTAATTTTGACCTAAATTTGACCTATCTTTGTTGAAAATAAAAAAGTAGTCTATTCTAGTATAGATCTTATGTGGGTTGGAAACATTTGTATATTGGCGCACATTAGGATTCGTCTCTCTCCAGATATTAATCAACCCTACATTATGTGTTCATTTACTAAATGTATTCTTTATAGATTTACCAGTACTTTGTGAGCTTTAGACAGTGTCAGCTGAACATGTCAGTTCCAGTCTCCACCACAGACAAGGGTTCCGCCAGAGTGGTTTGCAATCAGATCCACAACTTCAGTATAGAAAGTGAGGTCGCCCCCTAGTGGAGCATATACATTTATCAAAGTAAACACACTTCCATTAATATTTCCTTTGACTTTGAAATTTGCTTCATCTTTGTGTTCAAAACTCTGTTTAAAGGCTATTCTGTTTGAGATCAATATGGCCACGCCCCTCTTATGTTTGCCCTTGTATGAGGGAAAGTAAAGTCAGTTATAACCAAATTTTAGATAATTGCTGATGTTCTAAGTCATTTAAGTGTTTCTCAAATGGGTACATATTCCTACTATACTATTATATAAATATAATAATATAATTGAAATCATCGTAAATCGGTTTTGTTACACAGCCGTTGAACAATAGAACTCCCACGCTGTCAATTTGACGGTTGCGCTGTGGCAATGACGTGAAAAGAATGATTCTTCTAACACGCTAAACATTGGTCTATTATTATTAGCCTCTTTAATGAATATTATCATTATTCAGAGTGCCGAAGTTGATCAGCCTCCTCATCGGAGGAGGAGGAAGAGGAAGAGGAGGAGGAGGGTTGTTTGTGTTCGTAAAGCTGTTCATTGATCTGGACCCATCTTCCTAAAAAAACAGCCAAAATACCATTATAACACAGGATTTGTAAAGACCTTGAATATGCCGCTCACCCAGCGATGTTACCGGGGCAACTGAAGCAACAGGCGCTTAGTTTGTGAATCTGGACAGCCTAAAATGCCATAGCTATATAATAAAGTTTGTCATAAATACCTTGAATCTACTGCCAGGGAGATTTTACCGGCTTCTTTTTGCGGGGGCTTGTTCTTCATCCTCCAACTCGCTGTCTGATTCGGCTGAACTGCCCAAAACCCACGAGTTCGAGTCTCCTCCCGAATGAAACCTCGTCACTGTTTGAAGCATTGCCAGGGCTTCTTGTACAGATCATCTCTTCAAATCCTTTTTACCTTTAGCTCTGCTGTGAGAAGACTATAAGGTGACGCAGCGTCGCCGCCGCATGTCATCCGCGGTGTCGTTAACAGAGCAGTCATATTGACGGGTGTGGGAGTTCTAGCGTTAAACACAACACACAGACACAAACACATCATTTTGGCAGCAGGAAAAAGAGGCCATCACAAAGAAATGGATGACACCAACCACACAAACCTACTCAGTCTGGAGATGATTCAGTTTCGTTCAAAACTGTAATAATGTTTCCAAACGGCATACAAACATGGCAAATTCCAACAGCCATTGAAGAAATGACAGACAGAAGATGGTGAAGCAGGATTTACAGTCCTTCAACAAGAATACATTACTTCGATTACTATTATATTGCTTCGATGATTCGTTTAATTTACATATTTAATCAAAAACACGTGAATCTGTGGCGCGCGGAGCGCACGGAACGACTTGTGGCGCTTTTGTTTCACACGGAGCTTGTTCCGCTCTGACGAGGGGCGACAGGAGGAGAGAGCGGCGCGTTTGAAACTCACGAGTGCGACTGGGAAGAGTTTGGATGAGTGAAAGAGCCATGGATCTATTATAATAATCCAGAGCTGCAACTCTAAACACTGCATCTAGCTCCGCCCACCCCAGCCCGAACACGCCAGGCCACCGCGGACCCCCGCGCTCCCCCACTCAACAACTCTGCTTCCCAGTCACAGTCGTACTTTTAAACAGCCAATGCACATGGAAACAGCACGAGGACCGCCGGGTTATGTTGGAATAATCTGTTGTGAAACAGAAAGTCCGAGACGCGGAGGCAAAGTCACACGGACAAAACGGCAAAATGCAGAATGCTCAAAAACACCAGGACCACCGGTCCCACCCAACATGACGTTTAATACAAATGTCTTATTTTAAGTGATGTGACAGAGCTACTGTAACTGTTTACAGTCTATGACAAGTTAATTAAGTCCTTTATATATATTCTTTCTATACAAACAGAACAGTTTGGACTGAAGTGAAATGTTGCTGTTTTGGGGACAAATTTATATGAAATTAAGAATGTGTTATTTTAAGCAGAAATTCCTTATTTTGTATTTGTTTATTACTATGAGCTATAACGTTTATCTAAAAAAGATTTAATGTGTGTTTAAATGGTTTACTGAATGTACCAAAAAATTAACCGATTACTCGATTAATCGAAGAAAAGAATCGATAGATTACTCGATTACTAAAATAATCGATAGCTGCAGCCCTACATTACACTACATTTTGGCAGAAGTTGCTTAGAACGTGACTCACTTTCTATTGTTATCGAAGTGAAGTGGTCTTTTATCAGTTCCTCTGTAAACAGCTCCTATGTCTCGGGGGATTCCAGCGTTTGGGAGCAGACTAAACACTCATTAAGTGTTCAGAGATTTGCTCACGTGCACGTGTGTGTGCTTTAGGTCCAGAGCTATGAAGACACGTCCTGCTCCGCCCCAGAGGACAGCTGCACTGAGGGACACAGCCTGGGGACGGCAGCGGAGGCCGAGGACGCCCAGGAGCAGGTACAGCCTTAAAGCAGACTTACTTCTGGAACTATCAGCCATCGACTAATCAAAACATGCCCAGAATGGTTTTTCTTTCGATGTCCATTTTCTGGTGGAGGGTTTCTGCAAAGATATGTGGTCAGCATGCAGGTTTGCCAGGAAACCACGTGAACAAGAAAAACATGAAGTCAAGATAGATATGTTTATGGCATCCTGTAGAACATTCCGGCACATACTGCACCTTTATGCATGTGTAACAAAAGCTCCACTATGTCACCTTTAGCCAAAGTATCAACTAAGAGGCATTTTTTCATTTTGGATGTTTTTATTGGACTGACAAACGGTGTCCTTACTGTGAGCCAGCCCGGCTTGCATCTACACAGACTTGACCCGTATTTGGTCTGGAGGAGGAGCCTCCGCCTGCTTGTTTCCATGGAAATGTTGCTCCTTTGTATATAATATCCCACAGTATGACATAAAATGTATATATCTGCAGAATGTTCCAAAGTAGGTGAAAGGTGAAGGTACATTTGATTGTCCCTGTATGGAAATGTGTCCTCTGCATTTGACCCATCCTTCAATGCCACTCGGGTGACCTGTCAGGAGCAGTGAAGACCTCTGCACATCTTCAGCTCAGCCTAATTAGGACTGCCATAGCTGTTGTTACATGTTTTAGCTGTAATCTGAGCAGACAAAGACATGGAAAAGGCATAAAACCCATAAGGATTGTTATGCCCAGTTTAAAGTTAAACATGAAGAATCATGCAACATACCGTATCCAGCCTTACAATGTGACATGGAGGAGAGTCCAGACCAGGGCTGAACCGGGCAGTGTGAACTCGGAGCACAGACACAGGATGTGCCCCCTCTGGGTTGACTGTCTGTACCTGGGATCAATGCAAGACTGTTACTGACACCATCAGAACAACGTGAAATCCTATATTTACTTTCTTTCACATACGACCAAAGGGGGCAGTGAAACGGGCAAAAGCTCTCAAACCTTTTCAGTATCTTTATCATTTGACCATGCATCTGACCCAAACTCTACTCACAAGATCACAACCGCGCAAGAGTTCAAGCTAAAACTCTTTTTACTGAAAAAGATTTGAGACTTGAGACATTAAATACGTGTACAAAGGTTTGCTGGTGTAAGAATGAGCGTGTCCTGAGAGTGACTGCGGGACAAGGGATGGAAATGAGCATGTTTATTAACATGCACTGTCCCGACTGAATAAAGAAATAAGAGTCTGGCAAGACTAGACTCACTGGGTCCCTGCGGTCCGAATGGAGGAGAGGACATGGACAGGACATGGACAGGACATGGACAGGACAAGGACAGGACATGGACATGGACATGGACAAGGACAGGACAGGACATGGACAGGACATGGACATGGACAGGACATGGACATGGACAGGACAAGGACAGGACATGGACATGGACATGGACAAGGACAGGACATGGACAGGACATGGACATGGACAGGACATGGACATGGACAGGACATGGACAGGACATGGACATGGACAGGACATGCCACTGAGTCAGGGTTGAGAGCAGTACCTGGTGTCACAGAATTTAAGGTGGTCAGGTGGTCCTTGACCAGTGCTTTGAAATCATTAAAAGGCATAATATGATTTCATTTAAAGTGTCTCTGTGATTTGTTCCACAGGGAGAACATTTGCTGAAGGTCTTTTTTCCTGACTCTGTGTTAACTCAGTGTTACTGTAAAATAAAAAGCAGTGCTGAGCAGAGCTGAGCCTTAGAGCTGAGCCTTAGAGCTTAGAGCCTTAGAGCTGAGCCTTAGAGCTGAGCCTTAGCTGAGCTGAGCTGAGCTTAGAGCTGAGCCTTAGAGCGAGCCTTTGAGCTGACCTAGAGCTGAGCCTTAGAGCTGAGCCTTAGAGCTGAGCCTTAGAGCTGAGCCTTAGAGCTGAGCCTTAGAGCTGAGCCTTAGAGCTGAGCCTGAGCCTTAGAAGCTGAGCCTAGAGCTGAGCTTAGAGCTGACCTTAGAGCTGAGCCTTAGAGCTGAGCTTAGAGCTTAGAGCTAGACGTGAGAGATGATGCAGCCTGGATGAACTGTTTTCTGCGATGAAGAGGAAACTCTGCTCTGTGGTCCACTACAACTCTTTTGTTTCGTTACCATTGACATGTAAGTTGTGACTGTCACACCAATTCCTAAGGTGGTGGACTCCAAGCGTGTGGCTCCTGACATCGGGGGGGCCTGTGAGCAGGCTTAGCAAAGCAGGGTCAGGACTATATTCTGATTGGGTTGTGAGCTAGAAGGACAGTCATTCGTATATAATGTACACAAAAGTGAAGAGCTCGTTTGGACTCATCTCTCGCTCCTCGTTACGTGGGGAAGCAGATTTGTAAGTGTATGTCGGCAGAAGTGCAGTAGAAGCTGATCTTTCTACTGAATATAAATCTGTGCGTTCAGGAGAGCAAAGCCCCGCCGAGGTCCTCTCCTCCACACCTCCACACACAGATCATCGGAGCTGAGGACGACTACTTTGAACAGGAGCAGGTCAGTCACCTTGTATAATATTCCCATCTACATGGTAGATACATGGTAAAGACGTATAAAGCCATGTTCTGACTGGCTTTGATGCTCCAGACTTCTTAACTTTACAGCACTTTCATTCTTGCATTTCCATTCGAAGGTCTTGGCTTGCAGAGATGTTCTACAACTGACATCACCAGAATATAACAAATGTTTTCTGCCTTTATTTCTTTATTTCTTTATTTGCAAAGTCTCAAAGCCGCGTTTTAACCTCTCTTTATATAATGCTTTGCTGACCACACTTGTGGTCATTGTAGATAAATGGGCAGTGCAGCAGTTTCCAGAACATCGATCTGCTGAAGACTCGTCCTGCTCACCTGTCCGCGTTCCTCCATCACGTGGTGTCGCAGTTTGACCCGGCTCCTCTGGTAAATACTCCCAAACACTCTTCTAAGTACTATTTTATTTCCTTTTCACAGGTTAGAGCAACCCATCTTCTTCAACACTCTTGGGTTTCAACATTCTCCAGGTACATTGGAACTGTGAAGTGCTCCTCTGTGTTTTTAAAGTCCGCACATCATTACATAACTCATTTTGATCATTTAAAACTCACTTCCTTCATTATGGACCATGTAACTATTCGCTTCATGTGGACTCCAAAGGCACATTTTGACTGGCTCTTGAAGATGAACCGATCTTGGAGATCTTGGACTCGGTGAAGTACATGTTGGGAGTCTTGTCACCACTTCCTCTGTTGCACATCCAATCAAGCTCAAATAGAACCATGCAATTGTATTTTATTGCAAATGTATTTAGAAGTACTACAGAGTATTAAGAAGCTCAATGGTATTCTATTATTTAGAACAAAATCAAACTTCTCTCACCTCAGAGTAACTGAGGTCTGTGCTTCGCTCATTGATTCTGCAGAAATCCGCAATGTTTTTCAGTTTGCAGTAACTAAATCATCTTCATGCAGGACAATGCACCTGTTGCAAAAGTTCAGTTCGGAGTCAGTATTTCTTTGTTTTATCGAAAACATCTTGATGAAATGAATGCAAGTGCCACTATATCACTTTCTAAGTTTTAGATAAGTTGATGGCAAAACTCATCGCCAAGTCATGGAGGTTTCAAGTTTTGAATTTGGGAGCCAGAAGATCAAAGCACCAGACCAGCCGGATGCAGTATGCAGTGGGAGTGGAGGAGGAGGAAGTGGCCCGCTGGTGAGGCCCAATCAGAGTGGGATGACTGAGGTCATGTGATGTGTGTTACATAAACTTTGGGACCTCAATTCCTTGTTGGAGTGCCGGAGAATGAGGAAAAGGGTGGCATGTAGAACCTTTTCTCTAAAAACTTATTCATGAGGTCCTGGCCCAAGAATACATTTTAGTCCCACCTAAATAGTCCTATCTATCTCAAATAGATGAGGGATGAGGGGTCACGCTCTCTGCAGATGGTGATCCTCAAACCACAGTGGACATCATGATTTGCTTGTCAGAAGATTGCCCAGGCTCGTCATAGTTTAAATGGATGACACGCTTGATCTCTCGTTGGGACTGGCGTTCACAGACGGGCTCTTACTACACTTACTTAGACTAGCAGAGGGCAGCTCACGCTCTTCCAGACTTGTGTCCACCACAGGATCTTTGGGCAGTTGCAGCAAAAATCTGGGCCCCTTTCAATTTTTGAAAGACTGGGACCCCAAACAATCTGGAATCTGCAGATTGAGAATGACTCTTGGATGAGACTGGAAACATCTTGTTTATCTAAAACAGTGTCCAGATGATTACTGCTGGACACTGTTTTAGACTGCATGGACAAGAGTGTGGAGTTGAAACACTCTAGCGTGGGTCACCTTGAGGGTGATAGGGAGCTGTTCTTGATTTCTTTAAGCCCAGCAACTGCAGGAGCTCTTTGATAAGGCAGCTTTCAAAATCATGGCCCTGATCAGAGTGGATTCTTGCTGTCAAGCCAACTGCACAATGAACTTTTCAATGAGGACCTTGGCTGCTGTTGAGGCTCTTTGGTCTCTAGTAGCATAGGGCTGGGCGTAATGGGTAAAATGGTCGGTGACCAAGTCTACCTCGATTGATAAAAAGTCTATATAGAGTAGATCGAGCGGGCCTGTACTTGTAAGATGAAGCAGAGGCTTGCAGGCAATATTGCCATAGTTCTTGATGTAGTTTGTGATGTCGGGAACCAATTTGGGCCTGTAGAACCAGTCTTTCAGGAGCTCCAAAGTGACTCAAATAGTCCGTGTCCAGGGTGAGGTCAGATGTGATCCGACCTGATCGTCCTAGAGTCCTGGAGACGTACTGGTCCTGCAGAGATTGCAGTCTGGCCGTCCTTCTCAGCAGAACGCACAATCCACTGTAGTCTCTGTTTGTCCCTGGCTGTGGCTCCAGCAGAGGGCGCTGTAGTCTCTGTTTGTCCCTGGCTGTGGCTCCAGCAGAGGGCGCTGTAGTCTCTGTTTGTCCCTGGCTGTGGCTCCAAGCAGAGGGCGCTGTAGTCTCTGTTTGTCCCTGGCTGTGGCTCCAGCAGAGGGCGCTGTAGTCTCTGTTTGTCCCTGGCTGTGGCTCCAGCAGAGGGCGCTGTAGTCTCTGTTTGTCCTGCTGTGGCTCCAGCAAAGGGCGCTGTAGTCTCTGTGTTCTCTGTTTGTCCCTGGCTGTGGCTCCAGCAGAGGGCGCTGTAGTCTCTGTTTGTCCCTGGCTGTGGCTCCAGCAGAGGGCGCTGTAGTCTCTGTTTGTCCCTGGCTGTGGCTCCAGCAGAGGGCGCTGTAGTCTCTGTTTGTCCCTGGCTGTGGCTCCAGCAGAGGGCGCTGTAGTCTCTGTTTGTCCCTGGCTGTGGCTCCAGCAGAGGCGCTGTAGTCTCCTGGCTGTGGCTCAGGCGCTGTTCTGTTTGTCCCTGGCTGTGGCTCCAGCAGAGGGCGTCTCTGTTTGTCCCTGGCTGTGGTCCAGCAGAGGGGCTGTCTCTGCTGGCTGTGGTCCAGTCTCTGTTTGTCCCTGGCTTGGCTCCAGCAGAGGCGCCTGTTTGTCCCTGGCTGTGGCTCCAGCAGAGGGCGCTCTCTGTTCTGTCCCTGGCTGTTGGCTTGCAGCGTGACCACACGGTGATGGAGGAGGTGAGGATGGACTCAATGATGGCCGTGTAGAACTGCACCATCATCTGCACTGGCAGCTTGGCTTTCCTCAGCTGCAGCAGGAAGTACATCCTCTGCTGGGCCTTCTTGATGAGGGAGCTGATGGTGGGCTCCCACTTGAGGTCCTGGGTGATGGTGGTGCCGAGGAAGCGGAAGGAGTCCACGGTGGTGATGGGGAGTCTGTCATGATGAGGGGGGTCAGGGGGGCTGTGACATTCCTGAAGTCCACGATCATCTCCACTGTCTTCTGGGCGTTGAACCTCCAGATTGTTACCGCTGCACCAGGACATCATCCGTCCGAGATGAGCCCGATGAGGGTGGTGTCGTCCGCAAACTTGATGAGTTTTAACGGAGTCGTGGCTGGAGGTGCAGCAGTTTTGTGTACAGGGAGAAGAGCAGAGGGGAAAGGACTTGAGGTTGGGGCAAGACCAGGTGTTTCAAATGACTTCATGACTACAGACGGTCAGCGCCACAGCGCCCTGTGGTCATCAAGTCCAGTGATCCGGGGCTTCTTGGGGACAGGGACAATGATGGACGACTTGAAGCAGGCTGGGACATGGCATGACCCTTGGGAGGTGTTAAAAATTCTATGAAGATTGGAGTCAGTTCGCCTGCAGTGTCTCAGGGTGGCGTGTGAAAACACCGCCTGGTCCAGCAGCTTTTCGGGGGTTTGGATTTCCAGAAGAGCATGTTCACATCCTGTCTCTGAGACTGAGAGAGTGGTGGGGAGGTGGGCTTGGGTGGGACAAAGGTGGCCATGGTGGGGCGGGGGGGGGGGATCTCAAACCTGAGTAAATGGTTGTTGAGATACTTCGGCCAGTTGCGGTCGTTCTGCAGCGATCGGTGCGGCTGGGGCTCTGGGCTTAGTAGTTGGTGAGAAGCCGGAGCCCTCTCCACACAGAGGCGTCGTTGTTGTTGAGAACTGCTGCTTCAGACGGCGTATTGTATTTCTTTCTGGCGATGACGGTTGGCGAGGCATATGGAGAGCAAAATTATTTTATCATGCCAGCTGCCAACAGTTGTTGCAGGTATCGGCAGCTGCGCTCCACATGCTCTGATCTGGTTTTGTCTCTAAACTAAAGGCAATGAGCGGAGGAGTTTGTGTGAGCAGGGAAATGGAACCTGCTGCGGTTCACGTGTGTGAAGCAAAATCATTCCATGTTCTGGAATAACAGACCAACAAACACACAGACCTGTTACAACAGCCACATGGAAATTAAAGGCTTATTATTGGCTCAACATTTAATAACTCTTGACTAAAGTTACTCATTTCAATCCTAGGCTTTAGGGTTAGATGATCCAAAAGAACATTTAATTTCCTTTTTATAAAAAATAATAATAATAAAGAAAAACTATAATAATTTTGTTTAAAAATTATACTAGGCCCTATTTATAATAGTATATTATTATTATTATTATTATTATTATTATTATTATTATTATTATTATTACTGATACTAATAATACTAGGCCTATTACTATTAATGATATTTCATAAAACATGACCGCCCCGTCCCCCCCTACATCAAACTCAGAGTTTTGCCCCTGGAAGCAAGAAACACACTTAAACACTTCCTGTGTCACTTGCAAAATATTGGCCTCTGTGTTTCCAGCTACAGAAGCAGCTTTATTGTGACAAGGTCTGACACTGTTCATCTCCCTGCAGATGTCAACCAGTCCTATATTCTTCATTAATTTACGGAATTCATTGTTCTTCCAGTGCCTCTTGTGTTCGACACGTCTAATGTAGGTTGGATATGAAAGTTCTAGTCGCCGCCACAGATTAGAGTTCCCTCAGAGTGGATATCAGTCTAGAAGTGGTTTTCACTCCCTGGTGGAGCATACACATTCAGCAGGGAAAAAACCTTTCCATTAATAGTTCCTTTAACCAGTTTGTTTTTTCTGAGGAGCACTTCTGCCTCTGCTGGGGTTTTGAGCATGTGTTTTTTACCTTCAAAAGTAACCAGAAGAGTCGCTGGATGTGAGCAGCCATGCTTCAGTCTTTCCTGAATTCATCACAGAAGGGATCTTGTGCAATAAAAACTTTCTCGCCTTCTGTACTGGAGGTCTCAGTCTTCATGATGCGCTTCTTTTACGTTATTATCAGGCCTTGTGGTTTATCAGCTTCTTCGTTGGCCCAGGCGATGTGCTGTTTCTATAGGCATGGAAGGGGTTGCGCAACTCCAGTGCCAGATATAAGCTCTGTAATTGTCTTCTGGAGGAAGCCCTCCGTGTCTTCTCCCTCTTCGCCTCTCTGAGATACGATGAAGTATAAGGGCCAACCCAAATTTTGAAAAAATGCAGAACACTACGAGAATAAACACGGAAAATTAACAAGAATGAACTTGTCGTCAAAATGGCTTGGATGAAGCCCACAATAGAGATTCGAACTTTAGAATGCGGGCCTTTTAGACATCACAAACAGGGCTCGTGCAGTGCCCCATGTCCTTCTGGTTAAGGGTCTGCGTGCGGAGCTCAGCTCCTGGGCACTGGGCAGGACACTGACCGCGGTCAGAGCCACAGATGCAGGTGAGGGGGTCTTGGACCATTTTCACCAATAATCTGCTCCCTCGACTTCGGCCGCTTCACCCTTCTAAACTTTGGATAAAGTCACCGTTCATACGAGTTATTTGTGTGCAAAGGTTTTTACAACACAGCACTACGTTCAGCCGTGGTCCTGCACCGCGGGCCTGGGGCCAGAGCTCCGGACCCTGCTGCACCGCGGGCCTGGGGCCAGAGCTCCGGACCCTGCACCGCGGGCCTGGGGCCAGAGCTCCGGACCCTGCACCGCGGGCCTGGGGTGTACATGTGTGTGTTAGGTTGTGTTACTCGGCTGTAAGAGGCTTGTATGGATAATGTCGTGTTCATAAAACATTGCCAACAAACATAAAAACAATTGGTGCCATCCGGCTTTTTCCGCTACACAATTGGTGCATGCCCCAAAAATGTATCACCACCAACCACCACTATGCTGTCCAGTGTGGGCTGGGGTTTTACCAAGTTTGTCCAAGGGAGGCCAAAAAGGTTCGAATCGGTTCGTAAAACTGAGGCTTCCCAGTGCGCGCGGCTCCTCGAAACATGATGTTCAGCAAGCATATTAAATAATCTGGTAAAATTCCAATGAGAGCTCAATTAATAAATATATTCAAGCAGCAGTTTTCATACATTGTGTTGTTCCAGCTGTGTTACCTGTTCGCTGACCTGCACAAGCAGACCACCGCCAAAGAGAGCCGCAGATTCTTCATAGAGTTCCACTCGCTCTTTCTGGACAGAGCCGCTGTAAGTCAATTATTTCATATGAGGTTTTTCTCAATGGATGTAGCAATAACCATTATATATATTGCATTAACAACAGTCTCATATTGATGTTGTAGATCGTAGCAATCTATCAAACCTTATAATGTAGTGTTTTTGAATGACTCGATTATGAAAAAGTAGCATTTTTTAGAATATCTTTAACATCATGAAGAGATGTCATTATTGTGATAACAATAGAACACAGTCCATCAACGTGCAAAAAAGAAGCCCTCTCAGGCATCTCAAATTGTAATGAAAAGTACTTTTACTTTTTAGACCTATTAATAAACCCCTATTATATAATGATATATTTTTAAAATGTAGTGGATCCACTGTAAATTGCACTTGAGAAGAGCTGTACTTTTATCATTTGTATTACAGAACCTGAAAGTCCCAGTTCCAGAGACTGTTGCAGCTGAACTTGGTAAGATCAAGTTTGTCACTTTACATCTGTGAGAATGAGAGTTAGAATTTCTTAATGGCAAATTTTGGTCTTACTATTATTGTAGAATAGAAAAGGAAAATATTGACTTCCGGGTATGACATCAGAGTGAGCCGACTTTCGCTCCTGCCGCTGCCAAGTTTTTTCAGAAAAAGTACCGTTTTACACACAAAATTCGAATCGAGGCGCAAGAGATGACGAAACCAGGAAAACAAAAGAGCGGTAACGCTACGTGAATTAAACAAAGCTGATGGTCCACGGCACCGATGAAGAACAGCCCGTCTCACAAGCTAACAACGCCAACTTGACAAGCGGGTCCGAGGCTAGCCTGGCTTACATGGGGAAAGAAATGACAAAACCACGAAGACAAAAGATTGGACACGCTGCAGTAACCAAACAAACAAAGCGGACGGCTAACATGGCTGGCGGGCCCGAGGCCAACATGGCTAACAGGCCCAATGTATCGGCCAGCAACACGCTTTCACCCGAAAAGCACCCGGAACTCGGACAATGGTCCACTCGCACTTGTCCGAAGGCGGAGGGGAGATCATCTTACACCGACTGGCCGCTATGATACATGATATTAAAAGTGAAATGCAGCGAGACATGGCGGCCCTGAGGGCGGAAATGCGATCAGCGCTTGGTATAGTGGGGTTCTTTTTTTGCCCACGAAATGATATGGCAGAGTCAGGAATAGTGGTCTTGAATTTATTTCCAGAAGTGCAGAACAAAATGGTGCGGAACGGAAACAATAGATATTTACAGATCGGTGCAGCAATACAACGGATAGAAAGACCTTGGTTGGCTCTGGAGCGAGTGCACACAGCTCCCTCCTGGAACACACACTGCCTTTGTGGTGCTAGAAGGCCCTTTTTTATAGTAGGAGGCTCCTCCTCCAAATCAATTAACAGGAAAATCAAACTTTCTTCATAAATAATACAATAATATCTCCTTATATGCGTAGTGGTTCCAACCAAAACGAGTTACATGATATCACTTGTGACGTCACACACGTGTGCCCAACGTTGACGCAATGTAATGCGGAAGTCCGCACATTTTCAGCATGAACCCATTTTGTTTTCTATGTTACCTTTCTGTTTCTTGTTCCTGTGGTTCTTGTCATTTTTTTGTTGTGTTCGACAAGAGAGTCTAAAAGCATTCAGAATCTTTCAACGGCAAAATCAATAAGATCAATCCAACGGCATCAGATTTTTTACAAGTAGCATCTTTTAACATTAACGGCATTAACTAACGGCATACTGAACCCAATCATTACTAAAGACCCATTTGAATAACACTGAACATCCAAAACTAACCACATTTTGTTCATCATACAGAGGCAAACATAAGAGGAGAGTTGCTGTACTGATCTCAAACTGAATAACTTTTGAACTGTGTTTTGAATGTAAAGACAAAGAGGTTAGATATGTACTGAGTAAAGGGAATATTAATGGAAAGTTGTTACTCTGCTGAATGTGTATGCTCCACCAGGGGGCGATATCATATCCTACACAGATATTATGGACCTGATTGTGAACCACTCTGAGGGAACCCTAATCTGTGGCAACGATTAGAATTTTCACATCCAACCTACATTGGACGTGTCGACGAGAGGCGAGAGGCACTAAAGGAACAATAAATAAGAAGTTCTGTAAATTAATGAAGAATATAGGAGTGACTGTCATATGGAGGGAAATGAACCCCAATAGACCCATTTTTCTAAACCACATACTCTCTATTCCAGAATAGACTTCTTTTTGTTCTCAATAAAGACAGAGCTAAAATCTCTGAAGAAGGTACAGGCACAATAGACCTAAGTGATCATGCTCCTATCTACATTAGTGTAGACCTGGAGGAAAGTCAAAAACACCCGGTTCCTGTCGAGGACTCACAGGGATCGTGTGTGGAGGGACGCCCGCACAGCAGAGAAGCTCAAAGAAAGGAATATAACGCTTTCCGAGGACCTGACACAAGAGACACGGAACGCCAGGAACCAGCTGTGGCCCCTGGTCGAAAAGGCCAGAAATGAAGGAAAGAAGCCAAGCTTCAGGGGGGCATTCGCCTTCATTGAGGGCAAGAAGATCTCGGCAGAGGATCCATGACCACTCGGCAGGTACTTTCACAGCCCTACAAACAATGAATAAGACTGAAGCCTGAACCGGCTGGATCAGTGAACCGACTTTATAAACTGTATAGTCTTTACGTTGTTTTCAAATCTATGTTTCACTGACGGCAGGTGAATATGGACCAGTGGATTCACTCTGTCACTGCATCCAACAGATCAGTGTGTGGATGCAAAACAACTTTCTCCAGCTGAACTCAGACAAGACTGAAATCATCTCGTCTTTGGCCCACAGAAACAAAGAGAAAGTGTTAGCAGTCACCTCCAGAGTCTCGCTCTAAAACCTACAAATCAAGTTAGAAATCTGGGGGTAAGTAATGGACTCAGACTTGAATTTTAACAGCCACGTCAGATCAATAACATCAGCAGCCTTTTACCATCTAAAAAACATTGCCAAAATCAAAAGTCTAGTGTCTAAACCAGACCTGGAGAGACTTATCCATGTGTTTGTCTCTAGTAGATTAGACTACTGTAACGGCCTGCTCACTGGCCTCTCCAAACGAGCTGTAAAACAGCTGCAGTACATCCAGAACGCTGCTGCTCGGGTCCTGACTAGAACCAGGAAGTATGATCACATTAGTCCTGTGCTCAGGTCTTCTGCACTGCCCCCTGTGGCTCAGAGAATAGACTTCAAAGCAGCTCTGCTTGTTATACAAGTCTCTCCATGGCCTAGCACCAAAGTACATCTCGGACATGTTAGTGCCATATGAACCATCTCGGACTCTGAGGACCTCAGGGACCGGCCTCCTGCTGGTGCCCAGAGTCAGGACTAAACATGGGGAATGTGCGTTTCAGTTTATGCAGCTAAAATCTGGAACAGTCTTCCTGAGGATGTGAGACAGGTTCTACTCTGGCAGTGTTCAAATCTAAACTAAAAACTGTTTTTTTTGGCTGTGCATATGACTGAAATGCTTTTCTTTGCACTCTTCTCTTTTATGTCTTGAACTAAGATTGTGATTTCTGTCATGTCTTTGTGATTTTAATGCATTTTTTCCTGTTGTGTGAAGCACTTTGAATTGCCTTGTGTACGAAATTGTGCTCTACAAATAAACTTGTCTTGCCTTGCCTTAATAAGTAGTGAACAAGGCTCCCGCTTTGATTTAACTGTAGCAGTAATGCAGACCCCAAAAGAAAATCCTAACAGCTATGGGAGGGGGAAAAGACAAAAAAAAAAAAAAGTAGTATAAATACGCACTATATTTTCCGCATAGTATGTTTGTTTTGTTTTATTTATCTCTCTAGAGTTAAAACGGGGCTATATAAAAATAAAGTAAAATATGAATAAACATTATTTAGGGGGGCGGATCCAGAATATGAACACAACAATAACTCAATTAAAGCCCCCTCACTTTAAACAATATTACGGTGGGGTACTAGCCTAGCCATGGAAATGTTCCAATGAAAAGTTTCCAAAACGTACCAGAGGGCCTTTTTTTCTTCTTTTGAAAATGGTTCCCCCTCCAACCTTTGATCCGTTTTGGATCAATCACTGAGCTCTTTGCAGGTTTTAGGCAAGAGCTCTTTTTTATCTCAGTTTATTAGTCTCACAAAGATTTTTTTATTTCTTTTTGTTGTTTTGTGTGTTTGGTACAAACCAGAGAGTTATTGGTAACAAGAGCAGAATAGAAAGAATAATTTAATATGCTGTTAAATAACAATGAGCATTTGAAAAAGTAAGAATAGCATCCTTCAACGTTAATGGCATACTGAGCCCAGTTTAAGCGGAGACAAAAATACTGAAACAATAGAATGTTATATATCTACAAAGAAACCCATCTCAAATGACTCAGGAACATCAAAAATGAACTAGAGGCTGGTTATAATAAATCTTTGCTATCTTCTTCATACAGGGTCAAGCATAAAAGGGGTGTGGCTTTATGACTGTATGATTCGAAACTATAAATAGTCCTTCTTGATTATGTATTTCTGAACATAGGAAGATTAAACAGAAAGTGTGGATTGTGCTCTTGTTAAAGGACGATTACAATGCCGAGCGTCATGTTCTCTACCTCTATGTACAGGACTGAATGTATGTTTTATACTACCCCCTGCCCGGATGCACGAGAAAGGCCGGACAGCAATACACAGTTAGGTTTAGACAGCACAGCAACGGGCTACTAAAGGAAACTAGGACTGATTGCAAGAACGGGCACTATCTGAGTGGAGACCCTTACCGAGAGAGGGCTTGGCATTTTCGGGCTGTTTCGGGTTGTTTCTTCTTATCAGGGTCGTTCGGGTTGAGCGCTCTTGTGGCGCCGGGGCGACTACTGGAATCTCCGGTAACGCTATTCTTTAGTGGTCCAGTACTCCAGGACTTCCGAGTGGTGGCGACTTCGTGTTGCTTGACGCAATGTGGAACAAGCGTGTCCTGCAGACACGTAGTTGATTGTCCGAGAAGGAAGTTAAGAGGAATGCAGAGAAGATTTCCTGCTTTCCATCAGCCACTTGATGATCTGGCGCGGAAGGGTGGCCATTTATGAATTTCCACATCTTAGGCAGTCACTGTTTATCGCAGACACACTCTTATCTTGCCCTCGCGACCACACAGGATTTAGTGGTAAGCAGCGGCCTTCACCGCTTACACTCTACGTCAGCTTGTAGCGCATAGAACTTCAACTCCAGCTGGCTACTCACTAAGATCTCACCTTGGACTAATTCTTTACTCCTGATTTGTCAATACGGCTTGGCATTCTTGCTTAGCAACGCACACCACGAACTGAATTATTTGTCACCGGTATCGCGCTAGATAGTTGTATTCAGTGTTCCAGTTATTTTTACATCTCTTTATGTCAAGGTTTCTCCTCATTCGAAAGCCGTTGATGTCACGCCATTTATCTTGTGTACTATGTGCTTCTTGTTTTTTCTCCTTTAGGCACCCGACAGTATCGCCTGAAGCTCATCTTTGTCGTTTTCTATACTTTCCGTGGACGTCTCAACGGCAGGCCAACTAGAGTATCACCGCACTGCTGTAACCTCTACGTACCATCGGTAGCGATTAGGCACTACGCTACCTCTCTCACGGTTTTGCCATTGCTCAGTGTCGGTCGACGAACTCAGTGACAGGGTTGATGGGCTTCACGGGAGCTCGGGTCGAGTATTCGGTGGAGGGTTGGATGTAGCGGGGTGTTGCAGTCGTGGAGTGAGGAAACCTGTGGCCGTCCAGGATGTTGGTCTCGTGCTGGTCTGTGTACGGCGCGGTGCCCTGCGCTGGCAATAGCCACACGCCTGGCAACTTCTCCCTTGGACAGCAGCCCACTTTTCCTGCTACTTCTGATAGTGAAGCCTACGCTGGATGAAGCAGCTTAAGTCTCATGAATCTTGTGAAATCTCACAGTAATCAGCCGCGAGTCTGCAATAAACATGGGAGTTTCATGAGATCATATGGAATATGCACCGGCAAATATCAGAGATGGAACTTATTACTTTACAAATAATCCAGCAAAATACCTCAGAGATTCATTATTCATCCATTCATCATTTAGTATTCACTTCTGCACTGAAACCTATCTGCTTGCTTACTTTGATGCTGCTCCATGGTGGAACGTTTTCCTCTTATCGCGGCCCCTTTGTATGGCATCAGACTTTGAGATCTCTGCTTGGAAATGCCCTGACTGAGGTTCTATTACCAGCATGGCCGTGCGGGCACAGCTGACACGTCGAACTTGATTGTGTGAGAAGAGAAACCCAAAAGCGCCACCGGGATCTAGTATTTTGTTTGCTTTTTGAATGTGTTTACGTTGATATGTACGATATCCGTTGACTTATTTGGACTCGTAACAAATGTCTTTATGTTACACCAATGAAATGTTTAAAATGATTGCGCAATGTCTGTCCTTATGTTGGAAAACATGTATGTTCACAGTCTGTGGAGTGGGACTGGTTTTTAAAAACATGGAGGTGTTGAGCTGACCTTCTGCTGCCACCATCTTGGCCACCACGTCGCGGGCATGGGACGGTCGATGGTGCAGATGGTCATGACCTTCTGCCGGTCTCCAGGGGAGAGCTGTCCGCATGAGCAGGGAGATTGAGCGTGTTGAGCTTGCGTCACCTGCTTCTTGTGGTACTCCTTCAGGGGGCGCTGTCATATAGCCCTCCTCCAGACGGAGCGAACGCAACCATGCCCACGTCTGACGACCCACCAGATCTGAGTGCCCGTTCAGCGCCACCTGCAGTCAGAGTAGTTTATCTATGTTGTGTAAGAGTGAGGCCGTGTGTGCAGCTGCCCCAGATGTGGTCACTGCATTTCCACTGTTCACGTGTGCCTCCTCATTCTCCCCAAACCCATGAGGCCACGTGAGAGGCATCAGCTGACCACCACTTATCTCCATGACAACGGGGCTTCAGGCGAACAAAGGTCTTTAGGTAAATGCACCAGAGTGATTCATATTTGAATTTACAGATGACAGGACTCAATACTCCACAATTGTGATATTATTCATTTTTTGGCTCTAATTGAAAGCAAAAGGCCGTTACATATCAGATCTGTGGCGTTGGCGAACCCCGCTCACAGTTTTTCAATCTATTTTTGAAGCAATAAAAACCCTGTCATTTAATAAATGCAAGCCGTTTTGCCGGCAGCTCATGCAGCACAGACCTTTCCTCTCCAAAAGCTCTAATGAAATGCATGAGGAAGACGTGAAATGTTAATCATCCTCCTGAAAAGAGGACGTGACGAGGATTACTGCAACAAACACAGGCTTGGAAACGTGCTTTGGTGCAACAAATTTATGACTAACTGTGACAAATTAGTGACTAAAATCATATAATGTGATGCCGCCACGTCGCCTGGATACGGCAGAGCGTCAGCCGAGGGATGAAGCCGGACACAGGGCTTTTATGGGAGTTCATGTTCAAAAGACTGAAACCATGTGCTCGTGTCTTTGGAGAGGTGAAGCTCCAGTATTGACACCAGATCCTGATTATTGATTAAATGATCCATAAATGAACCATGAATTATTCAATTAGATGTCGGAGACCTCATTTTAATAAAAAAAGCCAAAGTTCATGTTTATTCTTTCTGAAAAGCCACGTAAAAGCTGTGCTGCTCTGTTCTCGTGATGTGGCACAGTGGTTAGCACGCTTACTCCACAGTTAGAAGGTCCTGGGATCAATTCCTGATCTGTGTGGAGCGTGCATGTCTGTGCTCCACCTGTGATCTACGTCGTGTATTGTAAAGGTGCACCATGTCACCCCCACCTGCTTGTCTCCATGGAGATGTCATTTCTTTGCCAGGAATGTTCCACGGGATAGCATTACACTTATCTCCATGGAGACAATGGAGATGTGTGACTTGGCCATGTTGCCAAGTAAGAAATGAGTTTGTCAAGGGTCGCCATGGAGACAAGCAGGGAAGACCCTCCACTAGAACTATATTTTGAAACGGTGAAAGTTTGTATTTCAACCTGAATCCAAGCGGCCCCTCGCTCTCCCAGACTGGTTTCCCCATGGAGGCGCAGTGTTCACCTGAGCGGGGTAATCCAGGAGCCACTGGTCCCTGGGTTTGTCCTCGTACGCCATCACTGCCTCTGTCATCTGGTGTCGCACGGTGGAGCGCATGGTCTCCAGCACAGCGTTCAGCCACACTTCCACCTCACAGAACACAGCAACATAACACAAATGAGCAAACATTGAGACATCTCTCATACCGCTGCACGCCTATCAGGGGCCCCTAATGAGGTCATTAATAAGCATTAGACTGGGAATGTGCAAATACTATGGAACGTAATGGAAAATGAAAGGGTCTGCAGCTTTGCTATGTAAAGTCAGAGCATATTCCATTTGTCTGGTCATTGTGACGTGTCATATCTGTATCTTTCACACAGCAGGTTTCCTCCTCTCTGATGTGAATCCTGAGTGTGTGAGGCTGATACCTGTCCACTGCAGTCACACGCCTGGTTAAAGGGGACGTACTCGTCCTCTCTGCTGAACATGCCCAGAGCTCTCTTTGAGGGGCTTGCCTGCTCCTCCACTTCAAACTCCATCCTGGCCATGTTGTCAAAGAGCTTAGACAGGTGCTTCTGGACCTGGACGCACACACACACACACACACACACACACAAGGTATATTCAGTTTGCCAGCTCTGAAGCTTCCATTCATACAAAGACACCCGATGCAGACACTTGCAGGCCGTGGTGAAAGGCCAGCCTGAGGTCACCCACTTTTCACACCACACTGGCCCGTCTGACACGCTGCAGAGTGCCCCCCTGTCAGATCACAAACTCTTTCTCGAGCAGTGGACGCCTGTCCCGAGTTCCCTCAGTGTTTGGTTTACGCTCGTCTCTGGAGTTGTTCATAGATGACACACGTTCTGCTTCTTTTACAGAGATTTAGTGGAAAGTTTTGTTCAACTGTGATTTATTTTACAAGAAGAAAATGCATTCAAGAGACTGTTGCTGAGAGGGGTGGGAGGAAGAGGCTCAAACCCTGAACAACAGTGCCCCTGTGAGGACACTGCAGGCACTACAGTAGCTGCAGTGACAGACTCTGCTCAGAGCAGCTCACATCAAGTGCTACAAACACACTTGTGTGTATCAGAGCCACAGTCTGCCACCCGCCCCCGGCTCAGAGAGTGAAGCACCTGCTGTGGGTTGGTCCCATTGGACAGGATGTCCAGCAGATCAGCCGAGGAGATGAAATAAAACCTGGGGAAGGCCAAGCGCTTGGTGTCCAGGTACTCTGCCAGAGCCTTCTCACAGAGAGCCAGCCTGCAGACACACACACGCACGCACACACATGAGTGGGAGGACTTCACCATGACCTACAGCCTGGAGGCACTCTCACCTGCTCTGAATGTCCTCCAGTTTACCAAATAGACCCTCTTTATTGGTGGCCTCCACTACGTTGGGCGTTTGCTGCATGGCGCTTGCCAGCTCTTTGAAGTCTGCATCAATCCCCTCGAAGCGCCTTGAATCCTGTGAACGGTTTCACCAGGACCCCAGCCAGAGAATTTATGTTAGTGCAGCGAGAGCAAGAATCACATCTTTCATATCAAACATCTGGCTTTAAGCTCACGTCATGGGAGCAATTAAAATGTGTGGAAGCACAGCCTAAACTCGGCGTGAGGCTCTTAAGACATTCTTAATTAAAAGCTATAACACTAGTGATGTGTGGGTCCATACTGACACCAAAGGGGCAGCAGAGGGACTGCATGCATGTGAGGTCACTACTGCAGAAGCTCACCCACACGTTTGAAGGTTAAAGGTTAAAGCTGATGCATGCGTGTGTGGGGCCTAACACTAACACACTTTACAAACTCTATACTATGAACGAATGAACTCATATTCAAACTCTAGGTATTCTTCTATCAAGCAGCATTTTATGAAGAAAAGTGGGAAAATGTGTTGGCACATACTGATGACATCACACTAAAGAGACACAATTTACAACAAACACATTTTTCTGCTTCTTTAAAAATGAATTCACCAAAACAATGGTTTTCTCATATATTGATATCAAACAATCATTTCTGTGACATTAGAGGAGTATGCAACATGGTTGCTCGCAGGGCCCAAGCCTTCAAGGGGTCCTCAGCAAAATTTTCCTTGGGGCCCCCCACCACATCTTCAGAATCAGTTTTATTGCCATTGTCAATGAACAATTCACAAACAAGGAACTTGCTTCAATGCAAACAAAGCGCACAAAACACCAGGGCATCTGTTTGCTGTCTTGGCTAGTGGATTATCAGAAGCGAGCTCAAAAATTGTTGACTCAAATCCCACAACGCAACATGGTATTCTGCTGCCATCATCTCTACTCCCTGTACAAATAACACACCGCACATAGATGTTGTTACAGCTGTATCTGTGGGTGGAAAGGATCTACATTCAACAGGGTACATTAACGGGGGTCTGGGGGCACTCCCCAGAAATGTTCAGACCTTTTTCTGTATTCTGGTACATTTTAATGTGGGCCAGCCGGCTAAAGTAAGATTCAAATGTTGAGGTTGATGAAAACTGTGCCAGTTCTTAATACATTAGTAAACTTAATTACTCAATACAATATTGGCTCTGAAAAATAGTTGGGTTCAAATTGTGTTCATAACAAAATAAAAGTACCGAAAACATCAGGCTGTTGAATATCAAGTTAAATACTATAAATAAACTCAGAACCACTGGAGGAGGTCACAATGTGTTAATACTTAATAACTATGTGTTGTTATGAGACAATTAAAGCAATCACCACTTCACATGGATGGACTCATCATAACATAACACAAGGAAGGTCAAGTACAAAGTGACCAAACATCAGCACAACTACAAACATGACAGTGATTTTAAACAAACAAGTTCAAATGTACATTCTCTGTTTAACTGAAAATGTTAAAGTAATTTATTCATTAGTAGTTTATTTGAACTGGGACCGTGCACATTATTCAACATTTCTGTAAATGTGCCAGTATTAGCTGTAGTTTAGCTAGTTTCCAACCGTAGTCCCAGGCAAGGTGTGAAATGCCAGCAATATACAAAACATACATTTATATTTACATACAGTACAATTAGGATTTGTGTAAAAATATAAAAGATTTGGAGTCCATATAAAAACAGATTACAGGGTGACACATGTAGAGAGATCTGGACGAGCAGAGCAACAGACAACAATAATATGGGTCAAGC
>BJKM01000652.1:117500-245000 GCA_015082035.1 Chaenogobius annularis
GCACCGTGCTCGACACTTAGCAGTTTGGTGCTGTTTTGGTGAGCAGTTTACTAGCAGTGACTTTAACCGCTAGTAAACTGCGTGATTACTGTTTGAATTTTGGACAAATAAAAAGTACATAGAGCTAGTTATCTACAGGCCCAGCTCTAAAAAAAATAGGCTCAAGTTTTTGGCAAAATATGAAAGTATGTGTTTTATATTTCTGCAGAACAGGTCCACACGGGCTCTCAGAGGGGCCCAGAGGGTGCCAGGTTGGTGACCCCTGTGAGTAAATGTATTTATGTATAGGTTCGAGTAAGGTGTGCTGCCGGGTGGTCGAGTGGTTAAGGCACAGCACACATATGCCAGGCACCATGAGCAACTGGCCACAGTGTTGTGAGTTTGAATCTCGACTCTGAGGATTCAATGCATGTCCCTCCTCTCTCATCCCCCATTCCATGCTGTCGTTCCTGTCTAATAAAAGCCTACCGGCCAACATTTTTTTTAATAGGATTCCAGGACTGAATCACTGCAAAGACCCCGTGGTACCTCTGGCAGCTGGGCACGGATGTCCTCTGAGCCCATGAAGATGCTCTCCAGGTGGCTCCACGCCCGCTGCACCTCAAACCAGATGGAGATGACCGAGTCGGCCACAGACAGCTGGGTCTGCCACGAGGACACCTGGTCCAGGAAGTGTGCGATGTGTTTGGAGCTCATCAGGTTCTGCAGCTGCACCTGGTTGTCCTCCAGGGTCTCCATCAGCTCCTCGTCGCTCCGCAGCAGAAGCATGTGGGTCCTGGGGTGGGGCTCATAATGGAACTCCATGGCTACAGCGGAAACAAAGGTTAAAGAGTGCAGTCCATTTCCAGCCAATGACAAACAAAATCACCCCCGAACACCGCAAGAAACGCAGGTGGAGCACAATTTCAATGGTCCCAAGCAAATTGTATAGGTTCAAATCATTAGGCTAAAATGACCCCTGATCTATTTTCTAACCATGTTAACATCAAAACCTTAGCTGGAGTTGTATTTAGCTTCACTCACTTTAAATGTTTAATTCCATAATTCAGAGACTCGATCTGGGCATTTCATTGCAACTGTGTGTTTACATTAGCATGTCGGGAAGAGCTAGCTTTTGTTTATTTCCCCATGGTATTCCCTCTGCTGCAAGTAGATGGAGCGCTGACACCAAACCTGATAAAGTAACGCCTGGCAGGGGTCACGTGGGAACATGAGCTGTCGAAATAAAAGATCTTCAAAACAAGTGCAAATGACGTGTCCTAAAAACATAACGGACTGCAACGCTGTCAAGAACATGTGTTCAACACCAAGACTATGGTCTGTGCCAGGAAGAACCCAGGACTAAACCAAGACTAATCTGGACCTGAACTAAAACCTGGCCTAAAACAGAATAGAACCAAAGCAAGACCAGGTCTCATCCCGGACTATCCCAACACTAAATCAGGGCCACGACTTTGGCCAGCTCAGACTCGCACATGAAATTCCCTCTGACGCAAGTTCTCGACTAAATTCACCTCCACAGAACCGATCCTGTCAAATGGAAACGCAGGACAAAGTGTGTGACTGAAAAGATCTCAAAAAGCAATCATACTGACATTCTGTGACGCACTGTAAAGCAGGATGACACGAGCTGCAAAAAGAGGTCATGAAAATAGTGGAATGACACCCGTAGGTGTTAATCGTCGTTCCCTCTGCAGCTTAAGCAACACTTCAGCAGAAAGAAGTCAGTACAATGTATTTGCACTGCCAGTTTTGGACCTGAATGCAAACGACTCTGCCAGGACCTCTAGGACCAGCCGGAGGAACTGTGGCTTTATTCAGGGTTGGCAGAAGAGGAGAACATGTTTCCCCACTCGGTGTACCGGGCTCGTTGAACCATCTGACCCTTTGAGCTCGCTGTGTTAAATCCCTTTATTTGTTTGATTATTTTGTGGGGTGATTTTGGATTAAAACATTTAGTCTGAATTTAGAACTTTACATTCCGACCCGAGAGAAAAGAAGTACGTTTTCTCTATGATGTTCTCCTACGTACAGATGATGTATTGGCACAACACCACTGTTCACTGACCAGTCCAGGTGGAGTCCAGCTCTGTCAGGACCTTCTCCATGGACATCTCTTTGACGGCTCTGTCCACGATGGCCTTCACCTCGTCCTCGAAGCGGTGCAGGTTCAGCTGCAGCAGGTCGGCCAGGCTCGTCTCCTGCTCACAGCACAACACTCACACCAACTGCACCAGAAAGGCCACAGGTGGTCCTGTGGTGGTCCTGTGGTGGTCCTGTGGTGGTCCTGTGGTGGTCCTGTGGTGGTCCTGATGAGGTGGCACGTGTGGTCCTGGTCTCATGATGTGCCTGGTCTGTTCTGGACCTGATGCGTCTTTGGTGGTCCTGTGGTTGGTCCTGTTTGGTTGGTCCTGTGATCTGGTCCTGGTCTGATGGTGTCTGATCGGTGTCCTGTATGATGGGTCCTGAGTCTGTTCTAGTCTGATGGTGGTCCTTGTGTGGTCCTGGTTTATGGTGGTCCTGGTCGAGTCTTCCTGTCTGTGTGTCCTGTCGAGGTGTCCATTGTCTGATGGTGGTCCTGTCGGTCCTGAGTCTGATGGTGTCCTGTAGCGTGGTCTGTCTGATGGTGGTCCTGTGGTGTCCTGGTATGTGTCCTGATGTCTGCTTCCTGGTCTGATCTGGTCCTGTGTGGTCCTGGTCTGATGTGGTCCTTGTGTGGACTTGGTCTGATGGTGGTCCTGTGGTGGTCCTGGTCTGATGGTGGTCCTGAGTCTGGTCCTGTGGTGGTCCTGGTCTGATGGTGGTCCTGTGGTGGTACTGGTCTGATGGTGGTCCTGAGTCTGTTCTGGTCTGATGGTGGTCCCTGGTCTGATGGTGGTCCTGGTCTGATGAAGATGATATGCAGGTGATGATACAGAGCTTTACATCTCTATGTATTTGGGCCTCAAGACTCCTGCCATGGACACTATTTATTCATATATATACAGTGTGCTCTGTGTGCCGGTCAGTCCTCGTCCACAGTGTGCTCTGTGTGCCGGTCAGTCCGCGTCCACAGTGTGCTCTGTGTGCCGGTCGGTTCTCGTCCGCGGCGCTGTATTCTGCAGTAAGAGCTCTTTATGAGAAACTCTCAGAGACGTCTCAGAAGAAGGCGTTCTCGCTTTACTTCATTCATTCCGCACTACCTTCACCGTGGATGAGCCGTAGCCTCAAAAACACATCCCGCACATGCCATATTTAACGAAGACGCATGGAAAGGAAGCGAGGTAAATGCATTAGCAACTTCGGCCTACATTAGTCAGATAATACTTTTTTTTATCTGCAGTGTCAATGGTCAGTGGACAACTTCACGTGACTCATCAAAAATCTCAGTTTTAAATTTGAGAAGCAGTGCTCTAAGCAGGCCACACAGA
Organism: Chaenogobius annularis; assembly: GCA_015082035.1. Taxonomy (NCBI): domain Eukaryota; kingdom Metazoa; phylum Chordata; class Actinopteri; order Gobiiformes; family Gobiidae; genus Chaenogobius; species Chaenogobius annularis. The sequence goes on from BJKM01000652.1 coordinate 120,911, forward strand.
CGCAGCAAACGGCTTCCTGTTGTGAGAAATTAGCTTGCTTCAACAAAACAAGTGGGTTTGAAAGTGAATTAGCCCCTGTGTTCTGTGATGTAACATTCTCCCAGAAATTGATATAAAAGTCACGTCATTTAGCCTGTGGAATATATTTTGCACAGATTAAGCTGCTGGTACGCACAAACAAGCCTCTTCTCCTTACAGAGGAACAAACAGGCCCAGAGAGGCTGCAGGCGGAGCCAATAAACAAATAAGGACATGATTGGACAGAAGTCTTCTGTGTGTGCGTGGATTGGTAATGTAATGTGTATCAAGCAGTGTGTAATGAGCAGAGGGAGGTTGGAGACCTGGTCCATGGTGAAGCGCACCCCGGTGGCCTGGATGAGCTGGTGCCAGTGTCGGGGGCGGATGGCAGGATTCTGCAACTCAGCTACAGCTCGCAGAGAGGTGAGAAGGTTCTTTACCTCACTGTCCAGGCCAGTGAAGGCGTCCCAGGAGCGCACCTGACCGACAAAGGTAAACTGTTTACGTCGTTGGGACATAGAAATGACAGTAACTATGTGGGTAGAACAAGTTTAAGAGGGAGTCATCTGGAAACTGATCATCAACTCAAGACCTTTCAACTGCCATCTGAATGTACAGGCCTGAGAAGATAGCATTTGTACTGCACTGAGCAGGATGAACTGCCCTGCCTTTTGGCCTCGTTATGGGTCGTTCTATTGTGATCTGCAATATTCTCCTTCACTACTGTGAAGCACTTGGCCAAGGTGAGAGCATCCTACTGCAAACAACTGGCAAATGATGCCATCATTTTGGTTCAAAGAGGTTCAAAGAGGGATGATTATATCTTCTCACCTCCTTCACACCATCTTCAAATGAGTGGTTTGTGGCTTTAAGGGTTGACTATTCAATTGACAGTATGTAGGCCAAATCCCGCCCACCAAGCAATACGGAAAAGTGGGCCACAGGCCTGATGTCATCGAAATGGAGACCTACGCTAGGTTTAGTCTTGGCTTAAATCTGGTCTAGATCTGCTGCTATGATCTGCTCTAGTTCAAGTCTGCTTATTGATAGTCAACTGTAGATTGCTGTGGAGTTGTTTGTGGATAAAAAACATCAAATTGTGATGCCGTTTTGTAGGCCGGCCTCCAGACAATAGCACTCCAAAACATCTGACCCCCTGGATAATAATTGAACACCCCTACATTAAGGTGAAGGTCAACGACCAATTGTAGCCCTCCCCCTTTTATTTTTAAGAAACTTAAACATATAGAAAACAAGCGCCAACATAAAAAGGGTAGCTACACAGGTAGCACAAAACAGTCAAAGAAACCAAATTACAGAACATTTCAGTGAAAATAAAAGTCCCATCTTGTCATGTCTGTCAAATGTGTACCTTTTCCAAATGAAGTCTGAAAGTCATTTTTTTCCATTTGCCTGATGTCTGTTCCTATCTCAGTCCAGTCCTTGATAGTTGTTGATGTTTGTGTCAACCATTTCTTTGTGATGGCCTTTTTTCCTGCCTCAAAAGTACATTCCAAAGGGATCCATTTACAGAGTTCTAAAGTTCAGAGGGAAATGTCAAAAACAGTCTGCAGTGCGCTGTGAACTTCAGTCACATATTTGTGAGAGACAGGACAGTCCCAGAACACGTGACAGTGGTTTGCCTCCTGGTGGCGCTGTTTCTCCAACAGTTAGCATTTCCTTTCAACATTCTGGCTATCTGTCAGTTCTGAAACTCCAAAAGCTGGCATATCAGCACCCCTCAGTGGACAAAAAATGGATTATGAGATAGGAAGATGCAAAAAAACCACAGAAAAACCAAACAGCGAAATAAACGCTGTAAGCTATAAAATATTTCAGAAGATGAGTTGCTCACGGTTGTTTTGTTCTCGTGAAAGTAGCTCACGGGAGTTTTGCTGGGAGTTTCCACTTGTAATGCCCTGAACAAGCTACTCGGAGTTCTGCAAAGCGCCGTAGTCATTAGTCATCCACGCAACATTCTGTGGTGGTAAGCCACTTACTATGTAGCCAGAGCGGCCCATTTCAATTACCAGTGTTTTACTTCAAAGGAAACTACTACTACAGTTGAATACTTTTCTACGATGGAACACTCCTGGACGAATGAGGGATTACACCCTACATAGACACTCGAATCCAGGCAGCGTTCGGGTTTCCTCACCTCATTGTCCAGGCTGCGGATGTCTTTGGAGAAGCGTTTACACTCCAGCTCCATTTCCTCCACCTGGATATCCCTCCAAGGGGTGGCTTTCCACACAGCCATGCTGGAGTCTATTACACTGATCATGTCCCACAGCTTTTTGAGTAGGCCCACTTCATGCCTAGGGTCCAGTGAAGAGAAGATGGTGATTACTGTGAAAGTACAAAACTGTGGCTGGGCTGTACCTGCACTGGCGCAGCTGTCTGAAGTCAGGAACAGTGAGCTCGAACAGGCCAGCAGACTGCACCAGGGAGCCCATGACTGCCTCGTGCTCCTGGATCTGCTTATGGAAGGAGTTCAGCAGCTGGTAGGGAGTCTGACAGTCGAACCTGGGAACAGTGGAGTGAGAGCTGGACTCACACAGGAAAATGTAGTTCAGCAGTCATATAGTCTTTGTCCTCCTGAAGAAAGAGCAGCTTTTTATGAGCTGCCGTAAAAAGTTGAATTTCTGCACTATGAGATCAACACAGTTCTTATTGCCAAGACCAAGACAAAAGCTCTACTGCTTACATAAAATGCACAATTTATCTATGTATTTATTATCATTTATATTATGACACATTTCTATGAAGTTCATGTTCATGAAAAATGATCCCTAACGGGGTTCAGCTTCCACTGTGCAGGTTGTCAAGAGGACACATGCTTGTGCTAGTCTGTGTGGCTTAAGAAAGTGAGGGGAAACTATAAATACAGGTCTCTGTGTCACACTTTTCAGACATCTCTGTATATTCTTATATTCTATATGAAGTTGTCTCCTGGTGCAAGCAAAAAAACGTCCTGACTACTTCTGTGACTGTTTCTTCCTTCTGATTTAAGATGAATCTAACAGTTCACACAACAGGTATGAAGGTTATTTCTCATATTGTACGAGGAAATAAAAAGAAAAGCTTTGACATGATTTCTATAAGCAGTTATTAAACAAAACAATGACCCTCAGATTGAAACCTTTATTCAGGCATATAAATCATCTTTCAAGGGGAACAATATCTGACCTTTGAGATCACTCTCATCCCTCTGGCCTTGAGCTTGTGTAAAAGGATGTGTTTTATCATTGTTCAGGAGGTAAGGGAAACACAACTTTATCAGGGACAGTTTTTTTTTACTGTGCATGAGTTAAAAAAAAAAACACCTTCTGAAAGAGAGAAACTCTGTCAAGTTCTTTATTTCTTGATGGTTTCTCCCAAAAATCCAAAATTCAAGACTTGACTGACATCACAACAGAAATTAGGAAAATGAAAAAGAAATACCTTTGCAGCTAATTTGGAACAGGACAAATTTGATAGACTCGTCCAGACTCTGGCACCAGCAGGAGGCCGGTCCCTGAGGTCCTCAGAGTCCGAGATGGTCATATGGCACTAACATGTCCGAGATGTACTTTGGTGCTAGCCATGGTGAGACTTGTATACAAGCAGAGAGCTGCTTTGAAGTCTATTCTCTGAGCCACAGGGGCGGTGCAGAGACCTGAGCACAGGACTAATGTGATCGTACTTCCTGGTTCTAGTCAGGACCCGAGCAGCAGTTCTGGATGTACTGCAGCTGTTTTACAGCTCGTTTGGAGAGGCCAGTGAGCAGGCCGTTACAGTAGTCTAATCTACTAGAGACAACGCATGGATAAGTCTCTTCCAGGTCTGGTTTAGACACTATACTTTTGATTTTGGCAATGTTTTAGATGGTAAAAAGCTGCTGATGTGATTGATCTGACGTGGCTGTTAAAATTCAAGTCTGAGTCCATTATTCCCCCAGATTTCTAACTTTATTTGTTGGTTTTAGAGCGAGACTCTGGAGGTGACTGTAACACTTTCTCTTTGTAAAGTAGTGATAGTTGGAGTTTCAATATCCAGGTGAACGTGAACGTGAACTCTCTCAGTAATTTCTTTCAACGCTCAAAAATGTAAATAAACCAACTCACAGTCACAAGCACACTCTAGATCTTGTTCTAACATAATGGAATAGAGATTAGTGACCTCATTGTCTTCCCTCAAAACCCGATACGGTCAGATCATTTCCTAATCACCTTTCAGTTTGTTCTTAAAGATTATCCAACCCCACATGAGACAGAGAACACGAGACAGAGAACACATGAGACAGAGAACACATGAGACAGAGAACACATGAGACAGAGAACACATGAGACAGAGAACACATGAGACAGAACACATGAGACAGAGAACACATGAGACAGAGAACACATGAGACAGAGAACACATGAGACAGAACACATGAGACAGAGAGTGAACACATGAGACAGAACACATGAGACAGAGAGTGAACACACGTGTCAGAGAACACATGAGACAGAACACATGAGACAGAACACATGAGACAGAACACATGAGACAGAACACATGAGACAGAACACATGAGACAGAACACATGAGACAGAACACATGAGACAGAACACATGAGACAGAGAACACATGAGCTTCTTTTTCAAGCACATCATAGTGCATATCACAGACAAGAGCGGTGACATGCGTTGGGGGAACGTTAAGTTTGTGGACCTCGCACATTCTTCTAGTCTGTTCTTCTAGTCTGTTCTTCTATTCTTATGATTGTTTCTAATAATGTTTTATTTGTATTTTTTCCAAAGCAGTGCATCCCTCCAGACTGTACCCTTTAACAAAGACACACGAGAGCCACTGAGCTGCTCACACAATGACCTGTGCTCGTACCTGAAGGGTCCGTCATGGCGGAAATGCTCTCTGAATGTGTGCTGCTCCACGTCAAAGGAAGCGCATTGTCGCCGCAGATTTGCCACTTGGATAGCCTGCAGCGGCGCCACCTGCTGCTTGACTAGCACAGTCTGTTTCTTTAGATTGTTCCACTTCTCTGGCAACTCCTGGAGGCAGAAACAGATAAAACGATAAACACATCCAGATTTGTGAGGATGATTAAGGCAGAGGAGGAGGCACACAGGAAAGAGCCAGGAGGAGCAGGCGAAATTATTTACCCTATTACCTTAGTTTAGAAAACCTACATTTGCACATAACATCATCCATCTCGTTCATGTTCATATTTTACGTTTGTCTAATGAACTGAACTGACTGCGGGCACAGTACCACCTGTCACCAGAGGGGGAGAGTACACTATGTAGGAAGCGGTGTCAGATAGAAATAAGAAATTAAACTAGAGGCCGTTTGTGAGTGACTGCATAATGCATGGCCCTATCCTGTACAGTTGCCATGATCACTGAAAGAACACACGTATGATTCCTTTATACACCCTTTATATTCCTTTATACTGCCTTCATACTCCTTAATACGCCCTTTATACTCCTATATACAGCCTTTATCACCTCCTTTATTAGCCTCTCCTTTATCACTGCGCTTATGCCCTGCTCCAGTGTGGGTGGGAGTCCTTCCCCAAGGGAGGAGGTTCCTAAGTGATCTCGGAGGTCTTGTTCACTGAGTGAGCAGGAAGGATGGACGCGTTGAGATTGACAAGGCGGATCGGCGTGCAGTGTGCTCTGCAGTTGATGCGGTCGCCTGACATTCGACCGTTTGTGGCTTGAAGGAGCTGAGACGCAAAGACCAAAGCTCTCATTACCGGTCAATCTATGATTCCTCCCACTCACTGCATATGGTCAGTGAAGCTTTGGGGTAGTGAGACGCGAAGGACAAGAATCGCGGATACAAGCGGGTTCATATGAGTTTCCCTCCGCAGGGTTGCTGGGCGCTCCCTTAGAGCATAGGTGAGCTCAGTCACACGAAGGAGAGGAGCTCGCGGAGGTAGAGCCGCCTGCTCCTCCACGTCGAGAGGAGCCAGCTGAGGTGGCTCAGGGGGCAATTCCTGTTCCGGATGCCCCTAGGGCGGCCTCCCCAAGGGAGGTGTTTCGTGGCTGTCCCACTGGGAAGAGGCCCCGCGTGAAGACCCCACGACACGCGTGGGAGGGTACTATGTCTCTCGGCATGGCCTGGAAACGCCCTTCAGGATCCTTCCGGAGGGGAAAAAGTGGGAACCCCCCCCTTGGGGATAAAAAGGGAAGTCTCCTGGGGAGGTGCCCTGCTTAGACTGCTGCCACCCACGCACGCCGGCCCCGGATAAAGCGGTATAAGAAGATGGATGGATTGATGGAGGTATACGCTATACTGCGCTTTTACTCGTATACTCCTTTAGCCGAAGCCCTTTATACTCCTATAATACAGCCTTTATATTACAGTTTCTGACTGCCTTTAATACTCCTTTATTTGCCCTTCAGACTCCTTATTACAGCCTTTAATATTTATGACAGCTTATGTCTCCTTATAAGCCCTTAATCTTAAGCCTTTATACTCCGTATATACAAGCTTTATATACTCCTTGAATAACAGGCCTTTTAATAACTCGCTTTATTAAGCCGGCTTTATACCTTAATAAGCCCTATATTTTGTAATAAGCCTTTATACTCCTATTACAGTTATTACCTCCTATAAATGGCACTTTAATATTCCGTTATCCCTTACTCTTTATAAGCCTTATACTCCTAAAGCTATAACTTTAAGCCCTTTATACTCCTTTAGGCTTTTACCTACCTTTACTTTTTATACAGCCTTTATACTCCTTTTAGCCCTTTATACTCCTTATATACCAGCCTTTATACTCCTTTATAAGCCCTTTATACTCCTATATACAGCCTTTATACTCCTTTATACAGCCTTTATACTCCTTTATACTGTCTTTATACTCCTTTATAAGCCCTTTATACTCCTTTATAAGCCCTTTATACTCCCATATACAGCCTTTATACTCCTTTATAAGCTCTTTATACTCTTATATACAGCCTTTATACTCCTTTATACGCCTTTATACAGCCTTTATACTCCTTTATAAGCCCTTTATACTCCTTTATAAGCCCTTTATACTCCTTTATATGCCCTTTATACTCCTATATGCAGCCTTTATACTCCTATATACAGCCTTTATACTCCTATATACAGCCTTTATATACAGTTTATACTCCTTTCTACTCCTTTATACACCATTTATATGCCCTTTATACGTTATATGTTTTTCGTTGCTTTTTTACTTTTGCTTCCATTTTTTGCTTTCTCTCTGGTCTTGCTTCATTCCATGTTTTTGCTCTAAAAAATAAACTAATCATAAAAATAATCATCGAACCTCGAGCCGCTTGTGGACAACATCAGGGAGCTCCTGGTCGTAGTCTCGCAGGAGGGCGATGGTTTGTTGGATTGGCTCAAACATGGCGTCTGTGGTGCCCTGTCGACCTTTGATGGACAGCAGGTGCGACATGACCCCGACCAGGCCACCGTAGTCTCCCTCACCCACGGGCAGCTCCAGGCCCTGCCCTGCGTCACCGATGAACTGCTCCAGCTCCGACAGGCTGCACACAAAGCCATCAAACAGGCATTCCATCGATTCCAAACGCTCTGCACCTGACTTAAAACTACACGTGAGGAATATACTTCAGTCCTTTCTTCAACTCTAAGGTTAAACTATGACAAGCAGCTCTCAGGAACTGTCACTAATACTTTCATTTCCCTTCATAGCAGTTGTCATCTAACAAAAGACTTTTAAAAAATCAGTTCCAATCTGTGCTTACTTTAATACATCAAATAAAAGCCAGGTAGAGGCCCAATTACATCCCCTTTTCATTCACTTCATCATAAATACATTTGCAATATTCAGCAAAGTCCAAATGTAACTAAATGTAATTAGTTTCAGAAAACGGATTCCTTCCAGATTTGAAGGATTTTTCCTCATTCAAACAAAATCATATTTAGATTTACATTGTGCTTTTGCCTTAACAATGGAGTCAAATCCACCCTGTCCCTACAGAGGGCACTATTTAGGGCTCAGGCCAGTTCTAGTGCTGTCCAAACGTCCAGCAGGTGAAAAAGTAGTGCATTTAAAATTTCCCACAATGCACCTTGAAAAGTACTAAAGCACACCGCTGGTCACTAGACCGGCCAGCACAGACCACAATGCACTGCGAGAGTGGGACAGCGACAGGTCTTTAACTGGACACAACACGACTGAATGAAAGCAGACAGAAGAGCGCTTTAACCGCACGGTTGACCCGTTATTCTGAAAGTGTCACTAGCGTTAGCCGCTTAGCCCATATCTTTCTGATGAATGGTCCATAACCATGTGTGTGTCTTTTTTTCACTCAGCCGCCAGAGTCACATGACCTGCGGCGAGGAGAAAGGAGTGAGTGTGCGAATTGCTCTGTGATCGAGTGCACTCTATAGTGCAGTGAGCGAGGGGTGAGGGACATTGGGCGTTGCCACATGAGAGGTATATGAGCCACTATGGATGATTGTTGGATGTTTTTCGAGTGAACAGCAGGCACAATGTTGTCACCGTGTGGGTCACATGGGCCATGAGGGTGCTGCCTTGAAGCATGAAGCTATTCCACTTTCTTCACTATGTTGAGCAATGCCGTGCTCAATGGAGCGAGCGTCTACTCTCTGCCAGGCCCTGTGAACACGTGGGACGCGTGGCAGAACCCTGGATGTGAGTGAGGTGTTCCTCTCACATACCTGCAACAATAGAAACAGCAACTGAGTTATTGAAACTTTTTGCACTTGGTTTGTTATATATGTTGTTGTCCAATTAGCACAAGCAAAGACAATGGTGGCGAAAAAGGGTTTCATGACTACTTTAGCAGCAAATAGATTCCTCCACGACGTACGGGAAGCTCGACACTACAGCGACTGTAAGAGTCACACCACACGGCAGAGAGAGAGTCACACTAGCACGACTGTAAGAGAGAGAGTCACACTACATCGACTGTACAGGGACTATGTCACAACTACACGACTGTAAGAGAGAGAGATCATACACTAACAGCGACATGTAAAGGAGAGGGACGAGGAGTCGACACGACTGTAAGAGTCACAAGCTACACGACGATTAAGAGAGTCAACTAACACTGCCGGAGAGAGAGTCACGAACTACAACGACTGTAAGAGTCACACTAACACGACAGAGGAGAGAGTTCACACTACACGACTGTTAGAGTCACACACTACACGACGGAGCAGAGAGAGAGTCACTATACACGACTGTAAGAGTCGACACTAACCACGACAAGAGAGAGTCACACTACAACGACTAGAGTCACACTACACGACAAGAGAGAGAGTCACAACTACACGACTGGTAAGAGGTCACCTCACGACTGGAGAGTCACCACTAACAACTGGAGAGTCACACTACACAACTGTAAGAGAGGTCACACTTACACGACTGTAAGAGTCACACACACTGTGAGAGAGAGTCACACTACACGACTGTAAGAGTCAAGCATCACACGACAGAGGAGAGTCACACTACAACGTGAGGGTCACATAACACTGTGAGAGAGAGATCACAACTGTGAGAAGAGTCACACTACACAAGCTGGACAGAGAGAGAGTCACAACAACGACGTAAGAGTCACACTACACGACTGTAGAGAGTTCAACACTACAACGACTGTAAAGAGGTCAACTACACAGACAGAGAGAGAGTCACACTACTACGACTGTAAGAGTCACACTACACGACAGAAGAGAGAGTTCACACTTACATCGACTGGAGAGAGAGTCCACTACGACTGTAAGACAGAGAGTCGACTTAAGAGGAGAGGAGTCACATACACGACTGCAGAGAGAATCACACTACAACGACATGTAAGAGAGAGAGTAACACATACACGACTGTAAGAGAGAGTCACATTACACGACTGTAAGAGTGAGAGTCACACTACACACTGTGGAGAGTCACACTACACAACTGGAGAGTCACACTACACAACTGTGAGAGTCACAGTAGAGAGTCACAACAACTGTGAGAGAGAGTCACACTACACGACTGTGAGAGAGAGAGTCACAACAACGCAACCGTAAGAGAGTCCACACTACACGACTGCGAGAGAGTCACACTACACGACTGGAGAGAGTCACACTACACGACTGTAGAGAGAGAGTCACACTACACGACTGTGAAGAGAGAGTCACACAACGCGTAAAGTGAGAGCACACTACACGACTGAGAGAGAGAGCATCACAACTACACGACTGTGAGAGAGAGTCACACTACGACGACTGTAAGAGTCACACTACACGACTGGTGAGAGTCACACTACACGACTGTAAGAGAGAGTCCACTAAACGACTCGCAGAGAAAGTCACACTACACGACTGCGAGACTACACGACTGAGAGAGAGTCACACTACACGACTGCGAGAGAGAGTCACACAACACAACCGTAGAGAGTCACACTACACGACTGTGAGAGTCACACTACACGACTGTGAGAGAGACGTCACACTACAACGACTGTGAGAAGAGTCACACTACACGACTGTAAGAGTCACACACTACACGACTGTGAGAGTCACACTACACGACTGTGAGAGAGAGAGTCACACAACACAACCGTAAGAGAGTCACACTACACGACTGGGAGAGTGTGACTGACTCTAAAATGGACATTAAAGGTGTAGAAGAAGTGAAGAAGCCGAGAATGTTCCTCATTTGATGTCATTTGGCTCGTTGGTGAGACCGACGTGAGCCACACGAGAAGGAAACGAGAAGGAGCTGCAGCACGCAGTGTGCGCCTCAGCTCTGGTTGTACGTCTGCGTCGTGGTGTGTGCTCTTTCTGTATTATCAGATGTTTAGGCACATGAAGCACATGCCTCTCGGTTTTCATTGTCAGTTTTCAAGTTGTGTAGTGTGTCCTCAGTTTACGCTAATTCTAACCTAAATGAAATATAATGAATAATGATCAAAGTTTAGTTTATGTCAGGGTTTAGCCTTGACTTATTATCCATCCATAACTGACTGTCCTCCATGAGATCTTTACATTTGGATTTAGCTTTACGAGACGTTGCTACTTCCCCAGAGAATGAATGGAACGGTAAGGTCAGATTGGTTTGTGAAAAGGGTCCTTACCCGTCCACCTGCTCTCTGAAGCTGTCCAGAGTGGGCGGGCTCTCCGGGATGGTGGTGTCTGAGTACATCTCCATCTCGTGGCTGGTCAGCACGTGTCCGTACAGGAGAAACTGCCTCATGAACTCCTGGCGGTCGTCTACGTACAGGTAGCTGTAGGGCTCCAGGGAGCTCCTGTATTCGCAGCACGCCGCCACCGCGCTCTGCACACGGCTCATCAGCTGCACACGCATGTCCAGCAGGTCAGCCATGTCCTCCATGTCAGCCTGGACAACAGGAGAACCAGGGAAACCGAGCTCATTGTGAACGTTGTCTTGAACTCAATCCAAGACGGCATATCCGAAGCGTTTTGAAACACATTTAAATGTATATTTCTAATATCTTTACAATAAATATAAAATAGATTTAGAACTGTTGCCAGATTACTTGATGTTAGACAACATTTAAAAATGCAATTAAAAGTTACATTTCTCTTAGACCAACTCAATGTGCATATATTATTTGTATTGTCATTGAGTATTGAGCGTCCTGTACGCTGTGGTCAGCTGCAGCAGGGGGAAAAGATGGACACGGTCATCAAGAAGTCCAGCTCTGTCCTGGGGGACAGGAGGGTCCTAACTCACGTCATGAGTGTCTCCCCCTACAGGACGTTCGGTCTGCTCTGTGTCGCCCCCTGCAGGACGCTCTGTCTGCTCTGTGTCGCCCCAGGCTGGAAGCTCTGTGTCGCCCCCTGCAGGACGCTCTGTGTCACCCCCTGCAGGACGCTCTGTCTGCTCTGTGTCGCCCCAGGCAGGACGCTGTGTCGCCCTCTGCAGGCCGCTTCTGTCACCCCCTGCAGGACGCTCTGTGTCGCCCCCTGCAGGACGCTCAGCTCTGTGTTCGCCCCCTGCAGGACGCTCGGGTCTGCTCTGTGTCACCCCCTGCAGGACGCTCTGTGTCGCCCTCTGCAGGATGCTCTGTCTACTCTGTGTCGCCCTCTGCAGGATGCTCTGTCTGCTCTGTGTCGCCCTCTGCAGGATGCTCTGTGTCGCCCCTATAGGATGCTCTGTCTGTTCTGTGTCGCCCTCTGCAGGACACTGCTGTGGAGAGCAGCTTCAGTGACAGACTGATCCACCTTCGCAGTGTGAAGCAGAGGTTTGGCAGGTCTTTCCTTCTGCTGCTGTCAGACTTTACAATGAACACAGCTAACACTGTTAGGCCTGAACATGTGCCATCCACTCTTCAGGCCAGCCTCACTGAAGTCACTTTACCTTTATTTACCTCTGTCACAGCCCCCCAGCCCCCCTCATCGTGATCGTCCTCAGCAGCTGAGGAAAGCCAAGCTGCCAGTGCAGATGATGGTGCAGTTCTACACGGCCATCATTGAGTCCATCCTCACCTCCTCCATCACCGTGTGGTACGCTGGAGGCCACAGCCAGGGACAAACAGAGACAACAGCGCCCTCTGCTGGATCCACAGCCAGGGACAAACAGAGACAACAGCGCCCTCTGCTGGAGCCACAGCCAGGGACAAACAGAGACAACAGCGCCTCTGCTGGATCCACAGCCAGGGACAAACAGAGACTACAGCACCCTCTGCTGGAGCCACAGCCAGGGACAAACAGAGACTACTGCGCCCTCTGCTGGAGCCACAGCCAGGGACAAACAGAGACTACTGCGCCCTCTGCTGGAGCCACAGCCAGGGACAAACAGAGACTACTGCGCCCTCTGCTGGAAGCCACAGCCAGAGACAAACAAAGACTACAGCGCCCTCTGTTGGAGCCACAGCCAGGGACAAACAGAGACTACAGCGCCCTCTGCTGGAGCCACAGCCAGGGACAAACAGAGACTACAGCGCCCTCTGCTGGAGCCACAGCCAGGGACAAACAGAGACTACTGCACCCTCTGCTGGAGCCACAGCCAGGGACAAACAGAGACTACTGCGCCCTCTGCTGGAGCCACAGCCAGGGACAAACAGAGACTACTGCGCCCTCTGCTGGCGCCACAGCCAGAGACAAACAAGACTACAGCGCCCTCTGCTGGAGCCACAGCCAAGGGACAAACAGAGACTACTGCGCCCTCTGCTGGAGCCACAGCCAGGGACAAACAGAGACTACTGCGCCCTCTGCTGGAGCCACAGCCAGGGACAAACAGAGACTACTGCGCCTCTGCTGGAGCCACAGCCAGGGACAAACAGAGACTACAGCGCCCTCTGCTGGAGCCACAGCCAGGGACAAACAGAGACTACAGCGCCCTCTGCTGGAGCCACAGCCAGGGACAAACAGAGACTACTGCGCCCTCTGCTAGGGCCACAGCCAGGGACAAACAGAGACTACTGCGCCTCTGCTAGGGCCACAGCCAGGGACAAACAGAGACTTCTGCGCCCTTTGCTGGAGCCACAGCCAGACAAACAAAGACTACAGCGCCCTCTGCTGGAGCCACAGCCAGGGACAAAAAGAAACTACAGCGCATTGTGCGCTCTGCTGAGAAGGTGATCGGTTGCAGACTTCTATCTCTGCAGGACCTGTACGTCTCCAGGGCTCTGGACTTAACTTCTTCTTAAAAAAACATGGTCTTTTCACAAAATATTGACATTTTCAGTACGCAATAATGCCCCTGTTTGTAAAGCAAAGGGGAGAAAGCGAGATAGCGCCACAGATTCGGCAGTAGGTGTAATAAAAGGAGGAAAATTTGGGCCCCCTCTTGTGTTGCGAGCGGTGGCGTGGTAAGGACCGATCATTGCCGCTTGCGGCTATATTTATCATTATTATTATTATATGTTTCATGTACAAAGCAAATTCCCAGTTTATGTATTGTTCACCAACAATGGCAATAAAGATGATTCTGATTCTGACCTCTGACAAAGGCAGAAGTCATGTCAGACAGAGATAGACAAGTGAGAGCTCATTTAACTGTTAGAAGAAAAGTGACATTTGAAAAAATAGACGACGACATAATTTTCCAAATATAATGTGACAATTGTATTGACATATTTAGTGTTTGACATGGCTGTACCTGGTAATGAGGAAGAGAGCAGTGCTGGGCTACACGAGGGACCAGTGAGGACATTCTGAAGATGTCAGTGATGAGACCCTCTACCCGCTCTACGAGGCTGTCTCCAGCGCCATAGTCCAGAGACGGACTGAAGACCAGGTCAGGAACTTTCAGATCCAGTTGCACCTCCAACAGAGGGGCTACGGTGTTTTGGTCTGGACAAAGAGGATTTAAGGTGAGTTTCTCAAATTAGGCCTCATCATGCAATGTAACTGGAGCAATCTGTAAGCAGCTGGTCAGGTTTCCATGTGTTATGCATTTCTTAGTTTGGTGGAATAATACCACCATCACTGTAAAAAATACAGTTTTACATCTGCTGCAAGAGCTGAGTTCTAAAAAGGAACTGAAACACAAGGAACACATTTTTATTTGTTCAACATTCATTTGAACAACACTGTTGTCATGTTTTGTGTGTGTGTGTGTGTGTGTGTGTGTGTGTGTGTCCAATAACAGTTGAAATTTGGCAAACCTTTGGCCCTTTTTGGGAGTATGGTTGCCAGGTAAAAGTTGTTAGAAAGCATTGGTGTTTCTTATAAAGCTTTATACCACTCTGAGGTGAACCTATCACTCACCGGAGATGTGTTGTTCTCTAATCTTTTGATTGCACCTTGTAGTTCCAAAACTGTTATTTCAGCTCCTAGTGTTCCATTTCGTTCTTCTGACATAAAAGGCAAATTGAGAGTGTCCAAAAAGGAATCTATTTAATTTTCTTTTTCTCCAGAGATTCTAGAAAAAGCTTTTTTTATAGACTGATTCAAATGCTGATTGAATTTGGTCTTGTTTGGTTAAGAATGTATTACTTCTTGTAATTTAAAAAAGTGTTCTTTCAGCTTGTTGTTTTCTAAGTTTCCAAGATAGTAATTTAGAGCCTTTTTATCCACTCTCATGATATCTTAGTTTAAAAAATAATCTTTACCAAAGATCATTAATTGCTCAGCTTAACTTTTTATTTCTTGTAGCACCTGAGGACTCCCCTTCTTATCATGATTAACCTCCATCGGTTTTAGTTTTTCTTGAAGATCATTTAGCTTTTTCCTCATTCCTCAAAACTGCTTTAGCATGAAGTTTCACCGCTGTCATTTTCATCCTCAGGAGCTGCGCTAGCATTAGCATCATTAGCTCTTGGGGAAGTCTGTCCTCCACCGAGGCCATAGCCCTTCCGTGTTGATTGCTTAGCTGCCGAAGCCTCACCACCGCTGCCTTTTCCGTTTAGGCCTCTCTCTCAGCGTCTTGTGCCTCGGTTTATGGGTGAAAAAGAGATTTTAAAGGCAATTATCAGAAACAGGGCGTAGTAGTTCATCTAGTCAGTCTGTGCCAGACCCAGAAGTCTCTCTTAGACATTTTCAAGAAATAAGTGTCCAAGCTGCTCCCACGCAGAAATGTCAAATCTCCCTTACGTCAGTGCATGTGTGGGTAGTGTGGCACGGAGGCTTTCAGCTCAACGTTAACAGAGAAGAAAATACTTCACACTCGCGGAAACCAGGAATGTTCGTCACGGGCTGTGGGTGTGGTGTGTGTGGCACCTGTGTTGTCTAGAAGGAACTGCAGTGACGCCTGGATACTGTTAAAGAACCCATCGATGACCATGTCGTCTATGTACTCCACGTAGACCCTCCACTCCTCAGAGGACTCGTCTGCTCCCAGAAGCTGCAAGTTTCTCTGAAACAAAGTATGATCATTTCATAAACCTGGTTTGAAATGAATAAAATATTGAATATTGGAACTTTGTCACACATTATTTTACAGCATAGCATGGTAAAATGGTGGGCAATGGTGGGCACTGAGCTTCATATTCTGGGTTGCACCAGTACAGCTACGCTCTCATTTGAGCTGAAAGTAAAAAAGGTAATTTTTCAGACAAGGTAAACCCCAGCCTCCTTTTTCTTTTGATAGTTGTAGAGTTTTGAACCGGATACGATCATTTTTGCCTTTCCATACAAACCTTGAGCTCGTTTCATTCCACTCGTCAAACAGCCGGTCACCAGAAAAAAGTTTTTTGTACATTTCATTTTTTTTTTTATCAAGACGTTGGACCAATTTCTCAGGGGTCTGGCAGCGTATCTGCAAATGCCAGTGTCTCCTCCGGTGTGGTGAATCTTTTTATTGTTCTATCCACTTTGAGCCTCAACATTGCGGGATAAAGCAAAGCGTAGTCTACTTTCTTCTGTCTCAGGCCAGATTTCAACGGGTCACAGGTTTTGTGATTCTTGACCACTCTCGCAGAGTAGTCGTTGAAGAAAGAGACGTTGGGCTTGTTTTGTCTGGTCCGGTCCGCGGCAAGACGTCTAGATGCAGCCATGACACGCCGTTTATCACTGTTATGGAACTTCAATAAAATAGTTCTTGAACACTTGTTTGGCGCCGACTTGGGAAATAGAAAGTGAGTTTTTTGTTCTTGTTCAGTTTTTTAGACATGTTCCTAAAATAAGCATCCAAGGTCATTATATATCAACCCTCAAGCCAAAATGTTGAATCTCCCCAGGTGAACTTGATAAATCCAACAGATTCAACTGCAGCTCCACAGCAAGGCATCATCTTGGAAGTCCTCTTATGTTCATATTTCAAGGCAAAAACCATTGACGCACATTTAAAACCGTGTGCGTTGCTGATTGATCGTGCTTATCCGTGCAGCACGCACAGGGCCGGCCCAGCCTATAAAGCAAACTAAGCAGCCGCTTAGGGCCCCTAGGAGTTAAAAGGGCCCCCAATCTGGCAACCTGACTTTGAGAAGTGCAAGCGCAGCATGCGCCACTAGTGTAGTAGCGCTGTTACAGCGCAAACAGCGTTTATTTGTCATGACAAACTGGCAACCAAGACACCTGACCTGCGCTGATTGGTCAACTTCATTGTGTGCAAGCGGAATGAAAGCAAGACATAAACACAGCAGAACGTTGTCTTCATGTCCAAAAGAATATATCCCTCCAGTGCCAAAAAACGAAAGAAGAAAAGACGATGAAAAGAACCTGCAATCTCAACAACACTCTCCAGGAACTGAACCTTTAATAAAGAGACTGTCAGAGCTGCTGTCATGTTAGTGCTCCGGTAGTGCTCTGTGCACTGTGAGAAAGCCTTAAGACTATTTGTTACAAAATTGTGAAAAATAACTAGGCCCATTATAATTAAATATGTTCCATCCATCCATCCATCTTCTTCCGCTTTATCCGGGGCCGGGTCGCGGGGGCAGCAGTCTAAGCAGGGACTCCCAGACTTCCTTTTCCCCAGACACTTCCTCCAACTCCTCCGGGGGGATCCCGAGGCGTTCCCAGGCCAGCCGAGAGACATAGTCTCTCCAGCGTGTCCTGGGTCTTCCCCGGGGCCTCCTCCCGGTGGGACATGCCCGAAACACCTCCCTTGGGAGGCGCCCAGGAGGCATCCGGAACAGATGCCCGAGCCACCTCAGCTGGCTCCTCTCAACGTGGAGGAGCAGCGGCTCTACTCCGAGCTCCTCCCGCGTGACTGAGCTCCTCACCCTATCTCTAAGGGAGCGCCCAGCCACCCTGCGGAGGAAACTCATTTCGACCGCTTGTATCCGCGATCTTGTCCTTTCGGTCACTACCCAAAGCTCATGACCATAGGTGAGGGGAGGAACGTAGATTGACCGGTAAATCGAGAGCTTTGTCTTTCGACTCAGCTCCTTCTTCACCACAACGGTCCGATGCAGCGACCGCATCACTGCGGACGCTGCACCGATCCGCCTGTCAATCTCACGCTCCATCCTTCCCTCACTCGTGAACAAGACCTCGAGATACTTGAACTCCTCCACTTGGGGCAAGGACTCCCCACCCACCTGGAGAGGGCAAGCCACCTTTTTCCGGTCGAGAACCATGGCCTCAGATTTGGAGGTGCTGATTCTCATCCCAGCTGCTTCACACTCGGCTGCAAACCGTCCCAGTGCATGTTGCAGGTCCAGGTTTGATGGAGCCATCAGGACAACATCATCTGCAAACAGCAGAGATGAGATCCTGTGCTCTCCAAACCGGACCCCTCCGCCCCCTGACTGCGCCTAGAAATTCTGTCCATAAAAACAATGAACAGAACCGGTGACAAAGGGCAGCCCTGAGGAGTCCACACGCACTGGAATAGGTCTGACTTACTGCCGGCAATGCGAACACAGCTCCTGCTCCGGTCATACAGGGACCGGACAGCCCTGAGCAAAGGGCCCGGACCCCGTACTCCCGCAGCACCCCCCAAAGGGCACCCCGTGGGACACGGTCGAAAGCCTTCTCCAGATCCACAAAGCACATGTGGACTGGTTGGGCAAACTCCCATGAACCCTCGAGCACCCGATGGAGAGTATAGAGCTGGTCCAGTGTTCCACGACCAGGACGAAAACCACTCTGCTCCTCCTGAATCCGAGGTTCGACTATCGGTCGGATTCTCCTCTCCAGTACCCTGGAATAGACCTTACCAGGGAGGCTGAGGAGTGTGATCCCTCTATAGTTGGAGCACACCCTCCGGTCCCCCTTCTTGAACAGAGGGACCACCACCCCGGTCTGCCAATCCAGAGGCACCGACCCCGACCGCCACGCGATGTTGCAGAGGCGTGTCAACCAAGACAGTCCTGCAACATCCAGAGACTTTAGGTACTCGGGGCGTATCTCATCCACCCCCGGAGCTCTGCCACCGAGGAGTTTGCCAACAACCTCAGTGACTTCGGCTTGGGTGATAGATGAGTCAGCCTCCGAGTCCTCAGTCTCTACTTCCTCTTCGGAAGACGTGGCAGTGGGATTTAGGAGGTCCTCAAAGTACTCCTTCCACCGCCCGACGACATCCCCAGTCGAGGTCAGCAGGTCCCCACCCGCACCGTAAACGGTGTTGGTGGAAAACTGCTTCCCCCTCCTGCCAGAATTTCTTTGGGGCCGACCGATAGTCCTCCTCCAGGGCCTCCCCGAACTCCTCCCAGACCCGGGTTTTTGCCTCTGCGACAGCACGAGCTGCGGCACGCCTGGCCCGCCGATACCCCTCAACGGCCTCAGGAGTCCCACACGCCAAAGAGGCCTGATAGGCCTCCTTCTTCCGCCTGACGGCATCCCTTATTTCCGGTGTCCACCACCGGGTTCGGGGGTTGCCGCCGCGACAGGCACCTGAGACCTTGCGACCACAGCTCCGAGCAGCCGCATTGACAATGGAGGTCGAGAACATGGTCCACTCGGACTCAATGTCCCCAGCCTCCCCCGGGATTTGGGAGAAGCTCTCCCGGAGGTGTGAATTGAAGACCCTGCTGACAGCGGGCTCCGCAAGACGTTCCCAACAGACCCTCACTATACGCTTGGGCCTGCCAAGTCTGTCCGGCTTCCTCCACCGCCAGCGGATCCAACTCACCACCAGGTGGTGATCGGTTGACAGCTCCGCCCCTCTCTTTACCCGAGTGTCCAAGACACGCGGCCGGAGGTCAGATGACACGACAACAAAGTCGATCATTGACCTCCGGCCTAGGGTGTCCTGGTGCCACGTGCACTGGTGGACACCCTTGTGCTTGAACATGGTGTTCGTTATGGACAGTCCGTGACTAGCACAGAAGTCCAATAACTGAACACCGCTCGGGTTCAGATCGGGGGGCCGTTCTTCCCAATCACCCCTCTCCAGGTGTCACTGTCGTTGCCCACGTGGGCGTTGAAGTCCCCCAGTAGAACAACGGAGTCCCCGGTCGGTGCACTGTCCAGTACCCCTCCCAGGGACTCCAAGAAGGCCGGGTACTCAGCACCGTTGTTCAGGCCCGTAGGCCGACACCACAGTGAGAGACCTGTCCCCAACCCGAAGGCGTAGGGACGCGACCCTCTCGTTCACTGGGGTAAACTCCAACACATGGCGGCTGAGCTGTGGGGCAATAAGCAAGCCCATGCCAGCCCGCCGCCTCTCCCCGCAGGCAACACCAGAGAAGTGGAGCGTCCAGCCCCTCTCAAGAGGATGGGTTCCAGTGCCCAAACTGTGCGTGGAGGTGAGGCCGACTATATCTAGTCGGAACCGTTCAACCTCCCGCACAAGCTCAGGCTCTTTCCCCCCCAGCGAGGGGACGTTCCATGTCCCCAGAGTTAGTCTCTGTGTCCGGGGATCCGGTCGTCGAGGCCCCTGCCGTCAACTGCCGCCCAGATCCCTCTGCACCAGCCCCTTACGGATCCTCCTGCAGGTGGTGGGTCCACGGGAGGACGGCCCCACGTCACTTGTTTGGGTTGCACCCGGCCGGGCCCCGTGGGGAAAGACCCGTCCACCAGGCGCTCGCCGTCGAGCACCCACGCCAGGATTAAATATGTTCTAAAATAATAATAATATAAAAGTGGCAAAGTGGCAGAAACGCAGTATTTTCATGATAGCGCCCCCTAGGTGTGGCTCTTCACTTCTCGTTCTGTTTATTCTCTGTAGGAATTAACATTGTGTCACTGTGTAGTTTTATCATTGTTAATTGTTAATCAATGCTTATGTCATACTTATTTGTGTAATTTAATGTCACGTTGGTAAGAAGGAACAGTCGGAGCAGTACAAGATAAATTAGTAAGAACTATTACTTTAACATTTTCAGTTAAACAGAGAATGTACATTTGAACTTGTTTGTTTAAAATCACTGTCATGTTTGTAGTTGTGCTGATGTTTGGTCACTTTGTACTTGACCTTCCTTGTGTTATGTTATGATGAGTCCATCCATGTGAAGTGGTGATTGCTTTAATTGTCTCATAACAACACATAGTTATTAGTATTAACACATTGTGACCCTCCAGTGGTTCTGAGTTTATTATAGTATTTAACTTGATATTCAACAGCCTGATGTTTTCGGTACTTTTATTTTGTTATGAACACAATTTGAACCCACCTTTTTTTCAGAGCCAATATTGTATTGAGTAATTAAGTTTACTAATGTATTAAGAACTGGCACAGTTTTCATCAACCTCAACATTTGAATCTTACTTTAGCCGGCTGGCCCACATTAAAATGTACCAGAATACAGAAAAAGGTCTGAACATTTCTGGGGGAGTGCCCCCAGACCCCCCTGTTGAATGTAGATCCTTTCCACCCACAGATACAGCTGTAACAACATCTATGTGCGGTGTGTTATTTGTACAGGGAGTAGAGATGATGGCAGCAGAATACCATGTTGCGTTGTGGAACAAGTTCCTAGTTTGTGAATTGTTCATAGACAATGGCAATAAAACGGATTCTGAAGATGTGGTGGGGGGCCCCCCCAAGGAAAATTTCACATAGGGCCCCCTGAAGGCTTGGGCCGGCCCTGAGCACGCACATACTAGTTAAGTCTCGCTCTCGGAATATCGTGATCTATAAAATATCTTCGTCAGACAAAGACAATAAGGCTTCTCCTGCATCTCCTGCGACTCATTGGTGTGCGTTACCATTTCGTCCAATAGTCTTTGCTTGTTAACAAAACAAACAGGGCTGTGAATGCATTTACCCCACAGGCTTCCCAATACTGTTCTTCTCAATTAAATCATTTATACGTCTGATTTTTTACATACTGCACTCCCATTTTTCTAGCATACCAAGGCATTAGTCGATTCTGACCAGGAAATGAAGGGAACCAATCTAATTGTCAGAATTAGCCTTTTCAAAACCTCATCTTCTTGATTCCTTAACTGTAAACGCCGCCCACAGAAGATAAAGACCAATAGAAAAAAGCATGTATCCTCCATTGTCACCTTGGCATCTACAGTGTATGAGATCAAATGAATGACTTTGTCCTCGTGATTGTTTTGTGAAGTGAACCTTGAGGAGGAAGTGGATCTTTTCTCCAGAGGAGCGAATTATGTTGTAGAAGCGATCCACCATCTCGGCCTGCTCCTCCAGGGCCAGCAAGGTGTCGCTCCTGCCCTCTCTGCGCTCAAACAGAGGGGTGGCCCACACGCGGGTACTCCTCTGGATCTCCTCCACATTCTCTTTGCTTCTCTGCAGCCGGGATTCCAGGTCACAAACACGGTCTCTCATCTCCTGGATATACGGCCAGACATCTACAACCACATGACAGGTAAAGTGGTTACCAAAGCCATTTGGTGAGTTGTTATTAAATAACAAATGTATTAAATAACTAAAGAAATGTGTGTATTCGAATTGCAATGCAAATGTGTGTGCAATTACAGTTAAGTTTCTTTATGTCATTTTTTTCTTTTGGTTCTCCAGGTGATTATCCAATCAGAAAGCAGATTGAATTTCAGATTTTGCAGTTAGAAACTGAATAGAAAATGTACATAAATCTAAGGGACAGCAATAAATAAATGCATTCATCATTTCAATTTCGTCAGAATCAGATTTACTTCTGGATTGACTTCATCTGGAAGGAATTATGTTATTGAGTCTATTAACGCCTCAGCAGACCACAGTGTACAGTACATGATGGCACTGGCCTCCACAGACTCGTAGAACATCCTGAGCATAGGCCTGCAGATGTCAAAGGACCTCAGCCGCCTCAGAACGACTACTAACTACTAACTACTAACTACTAACTACTAACTACTAACTACTAACTACTATTGCAACAAATACAATTCGACATTGAGTGATTGATTGTGCCCAGCCCGCATGGACACTTAAGACGGTTTGGCTGCATATATACACAGTATAAATACAAATAATACAGGACATAACATGACGGACTAAAGCAAAAACCTATTCATTATAAAAACAGCTCATAATTGGTAACCAAAACATGTCAGTTAGCTGTAGTTAGCACATTAGTGACTGACTAAAGATTGCCACTGGATTGCCCTTGCTGGAGCAGGCGGCGCAGTCGTGGGTGAGCAGTGCCAACAGTAAAGGCTCAGGCCGAACCCATCGTGCATATTGTGCGTACTTAAGAGTACTCTAACGTGCTACTTTCATAACACCTCACTGGTTATTATATAGTAGCCTATAATGAATTTGTGTTACATTACATACATTTGCGTCGCTTATTTTCTCGGTTTCGGCCTGATCCCACCCAGTCCACAAGTGTTCTTGTAACTATCAATTTACAAGTACAATACTGCAGTGCAGTGCAGGGTGAGCTCTCAACAATGAACTTACTTAGGCAACATAAAGCTGCAGTACATGGCTCATGATCAAATAACCTAAGAGTGTTTTGAATACAGCATGTCTTTGTTTTATACCTTCAGAGTTCCAGTGCAGGCCTTCCTCAGCCTTGCTCAGCTCAGAGTCAAGGGCTTGGATCTGGGCTTGGATCAGGGGCAGCTCCACATCCAAAACTGAACGCATCACCTAAACAAGCATATTGAAACAAATGTCACGTTTAGTTTATTATTAGGATCCCTGTTAGCTGAGCTCAACAGCTACTCTTCCTGGGGGTCCTTCTTACAAATACTGTAAACAGTGTGTTACAATTACTATTGTGACAAATGACCATGGATCTATTCAATTATCTAGATAGGGCACTGCTAGCTTAAACCTTGTTGGATTTATGGAGCGCAATGTACTGCAGACTTACGGCTATGGTTCAGGCTGACTCGTTCGCACTACTACTGCTGCTGACATTAGTCTTTAAATCTTATTCCACCCACAAAATGAGGAGGGTTCCTCATCCCTCCATCTGTGAGGGATGAGATGGAGGGATGAGGAAACACAGAAAACAAATGGGGAAATGCTTGTGGAGCTAAACAATCAAAGCTGACAGACTGTAACCGCAACAGAAAACAGACTCTCTCACAAGCTAATACTAATGCTAATGAGGCTAACAGGACCAACGCGGCTTCTGGAGGGACGTCCCCGATGTGGACTCCCAAGATCCTAACGAGATGGACAGAGGAGGGAACTTAACTTTACAACAGTTAGCCCTTATGTTACAGGAAATGGAGCATGACATGGCGTCATTGAGGAATGAGGTCAGGGTCAGGGCCAACCCCTGTGCCCGGCTCGATAGAGTGGAGGCCGATGTGACGAGCATGAAGGCGGGAGAACACGGCGAGCACGTCACTGAGGAAGAGCAGCAAATCTCAAACATCATGGATGAGTTACGGGAGCTGAAAGCCGCGGTGGTGAAACTGCAGGTGGAGAACAAGATTCTGGATTTGGAGTTCAGGTACTGCAGAAACAATCTCAGCTTGTGGGAGTCCTGGAGAGTGATGAAAGGGAAAACACTGAGGAGAAGCTGATAATCCACGATGCCTGAACCTGACCACGAGGTTTCTTAACCATCATGTGAAGGAGTGCGTCATGAAGGCTGCAAAAGTAAAAGGAGACCTCCAGTAGAAAAGGCAAGAAGGTGTTCTTCGCCCAAGATATTCTAAAAGAGATCGCCACGTCTGCGAGGAAGTTAAGAGGCGATTTTTTACTCCAACAGTTCTTCTGATGATGTTTGAAGGTAAAAAAAACACATGCTCAAAACTCCAGCAAAAAGACAAATGCTCCTCAGAAAAATGCAAAACACAGAGAACTGAACTGCAGCAGGGGATGGATCCACCAGCGTAGGGTATGTGAGTTCATGTAATTGTAATTAGAAGACATTTCTTAGATTTCTGAGAGGGATGATTTTTGCGTAATTTGTGTGGGATTTTTGGAATCCGACATTATTACATCGTGTAGGACAAGTGTAGGACAGATACGTCCCAAAAGATCTTTAAAATACATTATCTTTTCATAATTCAAGACAATGGTTAAATTCACTTCACAGTTGTAGAACAAAATCCTAAAAAAATTAATTGTAAAAAATATCGATACTGAGTCCGTGACGATATATTTGCGTATCGATTTTTTGAACACAGCCCTACTATATACAGTGATCCCTCGCTATATCGCGTTTCATCTTTCACGGCTTCGCTGCTTCACGGATTTTTTTTACAGTGCGGATATTTTTACAGTGCATTGTGCTCTGAATCCTGATTGGCTCACTCAGGGGCTTTACTGTTGTCTAGAAATAAAATATTGACGCTGTACTGTATTGGTTTTTCGTTTCTGTACATTCTGCCAACTTTACGTTTGCATTTTTTCTCTGTGACAAAACCCACAATGTCAGCGCACGGCACAAGAATGGGACCCTTTGGGACCCTTTGGGACCCTTTGGGACCTTTGAGGAGTCGTTCATTGCAGTTCAAATATAATCGAAGGTGGCATATCCGTTTATAAAAAGCTTCTTGCTCATTAAAAGAAAGGAGCGCCAACAACGACCCATAACAATGTTCTTCTCTCGAGAAAGACCCCTGCGCCTTCGGTAGAAACAGACGCTACAGCGGGGCGGAGTCAGGACGAAGAGGCGGAGTCAGGACGAAGGGGCGGAGTCAGGACGAAAAGAGGCGGAGTCAGGACGAAGAGGCACAGCTGGGACTGTGACATATGCGAGGGACAATGTTTCCAACCTTGTATTACTATATTCAAATACATTTTGGGCTTTAAAACAGGTTTTGATTGTTGGTTTCATTCTAAAGGTCAGTATTACATTGTAAAATAATAAAAAAAATAAAGCTGACTACGTCACGGATTTCACTTTTCGCGTGTTATTTTTGGAACGCAACCCCCGCGATAAACGAGGGATCACTGTACTGTAAATAGAGATAATTTATAAAGTAATAATATATCCAGCCGATCTAGAGGTGTGTATTGGTGTGAAAAATGTTTTGTAAATTGTACATTGTCCAATTCACCAATGACTTTGTCATGTTTACTGAAGGTTTTTGACTTATTCTATAATATTGCATAATATTTGTTATTATTACAAGGTGCAGTATGTACATTTCCTGCAGGATCCGCCACATGTTTGTCTCCATGGATATGGTATGGTTTTGTCTAGAATGTATGGGATTAAATTTGTTAATTTCCAAGGAGACAGGCATCAGATCTGTGGAAAGGCAACCATGTTTCCAGAAAGAATGCCTTTATTTCATGAGGATGAAACAATGAGAAGCGGCGTGTGAATGTAGTTTCGACACTTGTCTTAGAACACCACATAGTAGTTTAGCAATAAAAATCACCATGTATTATTTTAGCAACTAAAAACTACCACAATTTAGCAATAATAACACATCTGTAGCGAATAAATGCTAAATTGGCAAGCGTAATGCAATACTGAGGATCGGTGGATAAAGTATGGATACTACATATACATACACAGAAACAGCCCATGCTGCGATGGGCAGTACCTTGTTGTAGTGGTTGGTGATGAGCTCCAGGTTAGACACATACTTCCATAACTGCTCCCTGCTGGAGTATAGCTGTAAGGCGGCCTCGGGGATGGCCTCGCTCTGCCCACATTCTAAATACTTCACCTCCCGCAGGACAGAGACCAGCTGGGCATAGGAGAACATGGGGGAGTTTAGAAACGATATACAGTGAGGAAAGTGAGAATTTGGACCTCTGCGATTTTTTTAATAATTCATTTGTATGTCATTGCTGCAAGTAAGTATTTTAGATGCTGTCTCTCACAGTGGAAATGCACCGACGATGAAAATGTCAGACCCCTCCATCATTTCTAAGTGGGAGAACTTGCAAAATCACAGGGTGTTAAATGACTTCAAAGATTGACTAAACTGGTGTGTGCTTTATTATACCCTTGTCAGAAAGATATGTGATATATATGATACAAGTACTGAAGAATGTCCCGCAAACAGCATGTGTAAAATGTGCATACACATTCATGCTTGTACAGAACCAGGTGTGCCCAGACCTGTGGGTTGAAGTTGACTGACAGGAGGTGACAGGAGGGGTCCCGTGTGAGAAGGGGCAGACCCTGGTTGTACTCCGAGCTCTCTGTCACAGTCTGTGACCAGGATCCATACAAGCTGCCAGCATATCTGCAACACACCGCATCGTCATGAAACACAAACACATTTTGGTTTTGCGATTTTCGGCTCGCAGTGTGAATGGACTTTTGGCAGATTATAACCTTCTCCATGTTTTATAAAAACAGAATACACAGAAGTTATCCAATTATTTTGACTTTATTTTGACCTTTACAATTCTAGCCCTGAAAATAATATCAGTGAAACGAGAAAAAACCCCCAATGATATCATTTAGTGTGAAAGTTTCCAAAATGATTACATTATTACAGTACATTATTTAGCGAAGAAATTCTGGCAAACCGTCCGGCGCCTCAGGAGGGGGAAGCAGTGCTTTCATCAACACCGCTTATGGTGCGGGTGGAGACCTGTTGACCTCGACTCGGGATGTCGTTGGACGGTGGAAGGAATACTTTGAGGACCTCCTCAATCCTGCTGTCACGCCATCCGAAGAGAAAGCAGGACGCAGAGGCTGACTCGTCCATCACTCGGGCTTCGGGGGTGGATGAGCCCTGAGTACCTTAAGTCTCTGGATATTGTGGGACTGTCTTGGCTGACACATCGCGTGGCGGTCGGGGAGACTGGACTGGCAGACCGGGGTGGTGGTCCCTCTGTTTAAGAAGGGGGACCGGAGGGTGTGTCCGGTCCCTGTATGACCGGAGCAGGAGCTGTGTTCGCATTGCCGGCAGTAAGTCAGATCTGTTCCCAGTGCGTGTTGGACTCCTCAGGGCTGCCCTTTGTCACCGGTTCTGTTCATTGTTTTTATGGACAGAATTTCTAGGCGCTGTCAGGGGTTGGCGGGGGTCCAGTTTGGGGACCACAGGATCTCATCTCTGCTGTTTGCAGATGATGTTGTCCTGATGGCTCCATTAAAACTGGACCTGCAACATGCACTGGGACGGTTTGCAAAGCTATAATAATAAGTCGCTTAAAAAGCTTTTGATTCTATTAGCTGGCCGTATTTATTTAATACGGCCAAATCTAAAATAGATGATTTAATAAAGAAAATAAAAAAAATTGGGCTCTTTACAATTGTACAACATCAAAAATCAAAATGACTGGTCACTTGACAGACTCACTGACTTTGGAAAGAGGGTGAGAGAGGGCTGTGCTTTGTCACCCCTGTTGTTTGCTTTGTACTTGTAACTATTGGCCCAATATATTAGACAATCGGAAACATTTTATGGTGTCTCAGTTGATGGGACAGAGCATAAAATCGCTTGATACGCAGATGATGTTCTGCTATATCTGACCAAATCAGAATCCATACCCAGTGTGATGCATTTCCTTCATGATGGTGGTCCAATGTCTGGATACAAATTGAATGTATAAAATTGTTTTATTCTCTCTTAGTGGCGCCCCCCTCTGTCCTTTAGAAAGACTTATCCATTTAAATGGCAAACGGAATCCCTTAGATATTTAGGTGGGGTCCTCCATAAAGAACTGTCAACAACCTTAGAGAAAAACTATACTCCTCTTTTCTCCACTATAAACAGGCTGATGAGTGGAGTAAAACAAGATTTGTGTGGCAAGGCAAGAAACCTCGAATCCGATTTAAAGGAGGCGGGGTTTGCCTTGTCTGAAAAATTACGTTATTTCAGCTCCAATCAGAGCGTTGCTGGTGTGACTCAGAATATGAAGCTCAATGGAAAAATATTGAGATTAATGTTGTGCCGGGGGTTCCTGTGCAGGCCTTACTGGCAGATGACAAACGGTTGAGTCATTTGGTGATGATGTTCAAATCTTATGAACAAGGTTTTGTACAAAATAGAACTATGTACGTGGGCTTCAAAACTCCTACCATGGACACAATAAATGGATACCTTTGGAATATACTTTGAAAACAGGAAAAAAGGCCATCACTAAGAAATGGCTGACACAAACATCACCAACGATCAAGGGCTGGAGTGACATGATTACAGGCATTAGACAAATGGAAAAACGAAGATTTGGACTTAATTGTTTGGTCAATAAATCTTCATAACGTGTTCATTCATTTCCAGAAAAGGGATCAGTGTAATTGTTATGTTCTCACAAACCTTCAGACAAATTAACTATAAAAAATAGATATGTGTCATGTTTGAAATCTTGATCCAATCGCAGAGATTCAAACAAGCTTCTTTCACATTGTCATTATAGGCTATTGTTTGTAGAATCTTGAGGCAAATATTATCATTTTTTAAAAATGTTTGATATAAGGCTGTAACAGAACAAAATGTGGAAAAAGTGAATTATTTGCAGCTGTACTGTACCTAACTGCATTTCTAATCTGGACAACTATATTAAGTATATTACAATGGGAAAGAGAAGATAGCCTTGTTTTGACAGACGAAGAGTTGGAAAATGTGTGTATATCCCAGTGGAGGACCACAAAATTGCACGTTTGGAAAAGTGGGAAAAATGTGTCAAATTTTTCTCATAACCCGAAGTGCCCTTTACTCACAAGGAAATGCTAATTGTGGCAGCCAGGGGGCTCACAATTACCATGTGTTTTGGGACCAACCTGTTGCACTTAAATACTAGACCGATTGGACTGAAATCAATAAGCGATGCAATCAGTTATTGACACCATGATCACACTCTATGTATTTGTGCCTCAAAACCCCTGACATGGACGCTGTAAATGGATACCTCTGGAACATACTTCAAGCCGCAGCAAAAAGGCCATCACAAAAGAAATGGATGACACAAACTGAACCAACAATCAAGGACTGGACAGACATAATAATGGAAAAAATGACAAATGTAACAAATTTTGAACAAAATGGGACAATTATGTTGGAAAACATGTTAAATGTTTTTTTCTGTCATGTCTTAATAAAAATTGAAATAAATCAGAAAAACAAAAATTGTATTTTTCATTCTAAACTTGAAATATTTTTTATAATGATGTTTTTCTCGGGAAGTGAAATACCCGAAATGCTCCATGGCAAAGCTCTTTGTTCCCCAAGTCCAAATGGGCTGTGCCTCCGGGGGCAGCGCAGAGGTAGGGCTGATGAGAGGTGAGGGGCTCCGGGTGTAACTATGTGGATACATACGCTGATGTGTGCGTTTGACTCAGACCCATGCGGAGCGACCGACCATCACAGGCTTCTACTCTCTGCAGATGGAGGGTTGGGGCTTCCTCCTCCACATGGACTGAGCCGGTTTGCAGCTGCTGCTATGGTGCTGTCTCGTAACAAAGAGCAGGATTTTGAGCCACGGACAGTACGTGGACACTTTGCACGCCGTTGCCCATGGGATTCACCAGTTTACGAGTAATTGGAGTTTTGTGGTCGTGCGTCATGGTGCATGGCAGTGTCCTGACCTCCTCCTGGTTCAGTCTGTTGTCTGTGGGTTTAGACATGGTTTCAGGGCTTTATATCCCTCTCTTGCCTGCAGCTACTCCTCTCCTCCTCTCCTTCAGGGTGTTGCTCCTCCTTTTACTTTTTTCTCTCTTCGGGTGCAAACAGCGAGCTGGGTTAGGTTTAGGAGCAGACTCGGATAAACTGCGGGCCTTTCAGGGCCACAAGCTACAAAATGTTGTTTATTTGACAAAAATCCACCGCATATTCATGGAGCAAAATGCAAAGGAATGAACGAATGAAAGCCGCCGTAATTGCAGCCGACACACGCACGACAGCAGGAGTCGCAAAGTTAAACTCATTCTTAAAAAAGACAAACATAATCAATCCAGCCAACCTAAAACCTAAAAATGTTTTTAGGACCACAGAGAAACATATTTAGTATCATTGTGAGACAGACTGGACCCCACAGCAGAAGACATGCCTTGTGTACGCACACGCTCGACTCAAAGATACAGAGCCAAGTTTTGTACCGATACTTGATGTGTGGAGCGAAGCGAAGACGCACACAAACTCATAAACCTGTGAAAAAAGGCATTTCCACACAAATCCCATCGAAGATGGAATATAAAGTTTGTTTCTCAAAATCCCATTGTCTATTACGAGGCAGCACCAGATCATTAGCAAGACATTAACATCTCCATGAAAACAAGCAGGAGAGGGGTCCTCATCCAGAAGATTTGCACAGAGCACCTTTCATTTACTTTGCTTTGTAAATCTGTCTTTATATCCATCTATCTAGAAACATTCACCCTGTATATATTTTATCTGGTTAAAATGCATTTCAAAAAACTTTTACTAGTTGACTAGTTGTGTGTATATATATATATATATATATATATATATATTACTCTGTACAGATTATGAGGAGAATTTGGGTGTGCGCTCCTTATTGCATTTGGGCTGCAGGCTTCATTTCCTGACAGCGCCATAGCAACGCAAAGGCAATCAGAGCACACTGTCATGGTCATAAATCAGCGAGTGTTTTATCCACACTGATGAGCGAGGATGCCCCGCTCCTGACTCCTTATGTAATGATGTCATAATGGAGTGGGTCTGCTACTCTAGACACAACTAGAGTTTATTTACTCAGGAGTTCTAACTTATATTTTAGTTTGTCTCATCAAATAGAAATAAAACACTTGCTTTCAATATTGTTTTCCTAAAATCACTTTAACACAAGTTAAGATATATTTCTTCCCCCAAAGTCTGACCTCCACACCACATGCTTTGGAAGAGGGATGAAAATGTCAAAAACAGTCTGCAGTGCTTTGTTAAGCTCTCTCCAATATTTCTGAGCGACAGGACAGTCCCAGGACACGTGAGAGTGCCTCCTGCTGCCACAGTTTCTCCAACAGTTGCATTTCCCTGTGAATAATGAGCACTTTGAGCAAAATTCCCTCCCACTGAGCTGAAAGCACATTTTTACATCTGTAAAAACAAGGTTACCTTCTCTTTCCCATTTTGCATTAATATAATTAGTAGAGTAGCTGTCCAGATTAGCAATGTAGTGATCATTTAGATACTATTCCCCTTGAAAGTTCTGATTTATAAGCGTTAATAAATGTGATTATTTTTTACAATCAGGTGAAAATGTACCTTTGTAATCCAGATTTAAATCTCAAAATCCTTGGTCATGAGCCCAGCAGTTTAAGATTTTAACATCTTTGTTTGGTTAATGTGTCGATGAGTTCATTCCCAGTTGCATGTGCAGCAGGAGGACGAAGCGCCAAAAACGTTCAACAAGTGACTTTAATGACAAGTCTTTGTTTGTAGCTCAGACTCTGTTTGTGTTTGTAAGGATTTAGAAGTTAGTTAGAAATACAGGCAGGCATTTAATGACACAGTGCGCTCGTTTGGTGCAATGGAGGAAGTGAAACGACAGGAGCGTTCGTCTGACACGATACTATGTTCTGAAGCAACTCCAGCCACAAAGGAATAACGTGGCATTTTCTAAAGAGTGAGTGAATCGTGTCTGTTTTGGACCAATTCCACTTCAGGGAAATGCAGGACGTTTCTTCAGTGGTTTGATTTGCATGTGGGAGTGACACGGCTGTTGTAATGCATAGGTGTTTTTAAGGGTGCGTTTGTGGCACATGAGGATTTAATCTGTCTGAACAGTACACTGTCATTGTGAGTATCTCGTCATGAATCTTGCTTTGTGTAGTTACCTGCAGTACTAAAGCTGTAATATGTTGTTCAAATTATTTGAATAATTGGGGTTAATTGATGCAACAGTTTGCAGTGCCGCACTGAGACGACGCAGTCCATGTAACCCAATTTCATTCATTTTTAAAATCCATCATAGCACGTTAAAAGAGCATTTTAAAACATAGAAAATCAAGTAATTTCCTTAGTATCAAAATCGAGTTTGAAATTGTTGTATCGAGACAACTTGACTTTCTGCTTGCCTGAATGAAAGAGTCACTGCACGCCACTCCTGCCTACCTCCTACAGACGCTCAGACGTCGCCTGGCCTTGGATGACAAATGGGCTACTGGAACAAGGCGGAAATGGGCGAGATGCAAGAAGGCTCTGTTGGAATGCTACTACCCCAGTGACCCTAGCCAGAGGGGCTATATGCAAAGGACGTGGGCTGCATGGATACTTCGAAACCCACAACCAAAGCTAACGCCAAAACAACTAGTAGCTCAGTGTACCAATATCCACAAACGGCAACTGCTATCACAGCTTGAGATTGACGAGGTACAACACAAATGCTGTGATAAGGGGGCGTGGGGCTGCCAGGTCAGAGGGGAGATAACAGATATTGGGTATAAAGCCCCAATCAATCTATATTTATTTATTTTTTAAAAGATTTTGTGCCCGTAAGTCTTTGGTAGGATAGTGGTGTGAAATGGGGGATGAGAGAGAGAAGGGAGGACATACAGTAAATGTCAGAGTCGAGAATCAAACTCACGACACTGGCGGCCGCCTGCACTTGGAGCCTTAACCACTCGACCACCAGACAACACGATCTTCATTTCTAAAGCACATTTACGACTTTAAAAGCCCAAAGTGCTGTACAGCAAAGTGCAATAAAAACATATCTACAAACAATTAAAATGCACATGAAGTAAATAAAATAATGACTCAGCTCAGTTCGTGCATCAAAGGCCAGAGAGAAAAGGTAGGTTTTTTAACAAGGATTCAAACTGCTCTAGTGTCTCAGCAGCTCTAACACGCAGAGACTGTTCAGACCGGGCCCGCCAAGAGAAAGCCGGGCCCGCCACAGAGAAGCCGGGCCCCGCACAGAGAAACCCGGCCCCGCACAGAGAAAGCCCGGGCCCGCCACAGAAGAAGCCCGGGCCCGCCACAGAGAAAGCCCGGGCCCGCACAGAGAAAGCCCGGGCCCCGCCACAGAGAAAGCCCGGGCCCGCACAGAGAAGCCCGGGCCCGCCACAGAGAAAGCCGGGCCCCGCCACGAGAAAGCCCGGGCCCCGCACAGAGAAACCCGGCCCCGCCACAGAGAAAGCCGGGCCCCGCCACAGAGAAAGCCCGGGCCCCCACAGAGAAAGCCCGGGCCCGCCACAGAGAAAGCCCGGGCCCCGCCACAGAGAAAGCCCGGGCCCCGCCAAGAGAAAGCCCGGGCACATCCAGGAGGAGCCGGGAGGAGGAGCCAGGGAGGAGGAGCCGGGAGGAGGAGCCGGGAGGAGGAGCCGGGAGGAGGAGCCGGAGGAAGAGACTGCATGGTTCGAGCAGGAACATGGTGGGACAATAACTCTTGCAAATTACAGTGAGCCAGAACATTGAGAGAATGACAGAGTGAGCCAACTGACAGAGGTGAGAGAGGTGCAATGAAAAAATCGGCTAATAACCTGTCTGTGGGAGACCGCTTCTGTGTGGACCACCTTCCCTCTCTTTGTCACCATCTGACTACACTTCTCTAGCCTGAATGACATCCCAAGTCAGCGCTGTAGATCCTGGTCGTGTGGATCAGAGAGTCGATGTCTCGCTCGCTCTTAGCGTACAGTTTGATGTCCTCCATGTAGAGGAGGAGACTGATCGTGGCCCCATTCCTGAGTCGTATCCATAGCAGTCTTGTTGATTATCTGGCTGAGAGGGTTCAGACCTATGAGGGGGTTCAGACCTATGCAGAACAGCAGTGGGGACAGGGTGTCTCCTTGGTTTATGCCACATTTGATGGACACTTGTGGCGTGGGTGCAAGTGGTTTACCATTGATCTCAAGGGTGGTTTTCCACAGCCGCATCGAGTTTGCTCTGAAGGCTCTTAGAGTCCTATTGATGTTGTACATCTCCAAGCCTCAGTGATCCACGTGTGTGGCAATTGAGTCAGATGTCCTCAGAGTAATCTCCCAGGCAGTACACAGATTGGTGTTGGGTTCTGCAGTCTTGAGTAACTCTTCTGACGACCAGGAGCTGGTGTTTGGCTCCTCTGGGGTCTTTGTTGATGCCCTTCTGTGCTTTGCTCATGTGTTGATCCATGTGTCCACTTATCTTAGCCCCAATGATGCCTGACATGAGCTTCATGTTGTGGAGAGACAGGTTACTGGCCGAGAAGACAGGTTATGCGTGGAGGAGCCCATGTTTTAGTGAGCTGTGGAATTATTTCAAAACTTCCAATAAAAAACAAAGCCCAAAACAGCCCTGACCGTGCTGTGTCTGCCGCCGTCTGCAGTGTGTCATTTCAAATGTTCACTCATTCCTGAGGTCTCCACTGGGATTACCAGGATTATAGCTTTATCCTGTGATTATGTCGTGTTCTTTTGGACGCAGCAGATACATCAAGATTGGCCTCACTTTGGTTCCAGCCTCACTTGGGCTGGTTCTTTGTGGTGTTTTTACATCTGAACAGATAGCTTTATCTTGGACTGTTCTGATGTTGAACGTGGTCTAAAAGGCGACCAGCCTCACCAGGCAGGAGCCACTAGACTCGTGAAATCATCTTTGGAGCTGCTGCACAGTAATGAGAACATAAATCATGCTTAGATCTCTCCATGCAGTCCCGCTGAGACTGCTTCATAAATGTTCGAGTGTCACGTTTCTGAATGACTGGAGTCAGATTACACAGAGCAGACTGCAGTGGTGCGGGGGGAGTGTGTGGATGTTATTGGCCGACACCCAATTTACTACTGAAAACAAGTATTGCATTTGAAATGAGATTAGTGCTTTATTTATTTGGAAATCAATTTCAGATCACATTTCAAACATGTCCCGGGGCACGTACACTGGCGAGAACACTGAAATTAGAACTGCTCAACCATTCAAGAGTCACATGCGTTCCCAGACACGTTTGTCGGGGTTCTAAACTATGATAACAATGATTACTTGATAAAAAATTCCAATCTTAATAATTGTAATTGCTTTGTGATTTGATAACAGATGATCCAAACCGTTATCTAGGACTGAAGCCCTAAAATGTCCAGTGTAGGTCAGTGTGAGCTACTGCATGTGACCCCCTCCAAAGGGGGTTTGGTGGGCACACACCTGTCCAGAATGTGCATCATGTCCTCATACTTCTGGATGACACGAGCTCCGGCTGCACTTTCCAGGCACCTAAACAAACAACACTTCATGAGGATTTCACACATGAAGCATGTGTCAGTAAACACTCAATCCCAAAGAATTACAACGGGATTATTTCAATTCACAAGTGAAAGTCCAAAAGTCCAAACGGCAAAATTGAGTGAAATGTTATTGTGACAGTTCTAATAAATTGAGTCTGAAATGTGTTTGCAGTTGAGGTGTCAGACACAAGGGTGCATTGGTCAAACTCACATGTAGGAGAGCTGTCTGAACATGGAGAAGGGCGTCTGGATTCTTCTCCTTAGCTCCTGGACCCACCTGAGCCCTCCTGCGACTGCTGGCATGTTCTTATTCACTGGTGACCAAGCTGTGGACACCAGACCTTCACATTTAGAAAGGAACATGCATTGGGACCATTAATAGTGCGTGTTCACATGACAGCACAACATTCTAGAACTCCTAGAGTTCAGGTCAGACACAGTATGTATAGTCCTAAATATGTAGTCTGGCTCAATTTAGTCCGAATGTAATCATCTCCCTTACAATGTCCAGTCCGGTCCAGTTTGTGTCATCCATTTCTTTGTCATGGCCTTTGTCTCTGGGGCCAGAAGTATGTTTCAAATGTATCCATTTATTGTGTCCATGGCAGGGGTTTTGTGACCCAAGTATAGTTCTGAAATCGAGTGGGACGGTGAAGTCGAATACTGACGCAGTGCTTTGTTCATCTCAGTCCAATATTTCTGAGCAACAGGACAGACGTGGTAATGATGAGCCACCAAAAGGAATGCTTTGGCTTGGAGAAACAGGACTCTTATGGGTATTTACAAATCTCGAGTTATCACAGGGGTGAGAATGCAGAGCAATTTCATGTGATACTCGCAGCAAAATGGTCGGACTAAACACTAAGCCCAGCTCTGCGTTCATTGACGCATACCTGCCTCACTCTCGGCCCCGCAACTCAGAGCAGCTGCTTCACTTTGACTGTCCGCGTTCATTCATCCTCTCTCTGTGCCCGCCGCGGCTTTGGGGTCTTTCCTCTTGTGTGCGCAGGGATCACGAGCATGTCCTCTTAGCGGTGCTGCGTGTCTTATGTGTTTGAGTGGCACTTTGCAGCCGCACTGTTGTGTCTTTCATTCCGTCCTTTAACCATGGACCGCGTGCACAAAAAGTAGTTCGGACTTCATCCTGGACCTGTGTAAAGCCGCACTGAAACGGGCTCACGTTACAGCGCTGTGTGTTGCTGATAGCAACCAAACAATTCATTGGGCCCTCACTGTGAAAAGTCCAGAGAGCGTGCGGCCTGGTGGTGGAGTGGTTAAGGCACAGCACACCTATGCCAGGCTCCAAGTGCAGCCGGCCGCCGTGTCGTCAGTTCGATTCTCGATTCTCGACTCTGACATTGATTGCATGTCCTCCCTTCTCTCTCATTTCACACTTTCCTGTGAGGAAAGCCCACGGGCAAAAAAAAGAAAAGGCCAGAGAGCGACAGCATTAAATAGAAGTAGCCTATATTGACAGGAGAAGCAGCTGCCCTAATAATAGGACCCATCTGATAATATCGCATTAAAACAAACAGAATAGAATAATAATAATACCATTTTCTCATATGAGTAATTTAAAGATGATATGTTAATTTATGAGGAATAGCCTACATTAGGATTGAGCCTGCAGCTGAGAACATTAAATATCAGCAAAAATAGCACCAAAAAGCTCCAGAATGTAGAGATTTACTGCAGTTTACTTCAAATTTCCTGGACGGAAACTCCCCCAAACTGCTTTTTAATGTCAGGATTTAATCAGGTTGTTAAAGCGCCAGAACAAATTGGTAGAGTTTGTGTGATACGTGGAGGGCATTGTAAATGAATGAGCTTCTTAAACTAAATATTTGAACATGAACTTGTCAAAATGGCACCCACAGCCAAAACATTTGCCGACTCCTTAGGGCTGGGCGATATATTGAATGAATTGAATTACTTCAGAGCTTTAATAAACTGAACTCTTTGCAAACGTGATTTTTTTGGTTCTCCACTGGGATGTATAAATATTTTCCTTTTCTTCAGCAGTCAAAACAACATTATCCTCTTTTTCCTATCTATTTTTAATATATTTAGTGCAGCGGCTGTCCAATTGTTAATACTTTTATATAATTTAGATAATGTTCCCCTTGCTTTCAATAAACCTCTCAGTCAAAAGGTTACAATGGTCGCTGCTTTGTTTAATTTTGTGATTATAATAACTCCTTATTTGTAAAATACCCTTAAAAGTCCTGTTTCTCCAAGTCAAAGGATTCTTTCAACATATCAAAGCTTTTCATTTTATTTTATGATCTGATGGAAAACCTTTATACCTTTTATTACCCAGACTTTAAATCTCAAATCCTGCACAGGAACCCCCGGCACAACATTAATCTCAATATTTTCCATTGAGGTTCATATTCTGGGTCACACCAGCAACGCTCTGATCTGAGCTGAAATAAAGTCATTTCTCAGACAAGGCAAACCCCGCCTCCTTTATCACTTTTATTTATTTATTTATTCCACTCATCAAACAGCTGGTTGGGATTGAAACTGGGAGAGAAAATTGGGTTTTTTCCACAACACCATGTCAAAGTTTGTCCATTATTCACTGTTGGAGAAGCTGTAGCACCAGGAGGCAAACCACTATCACATGTTTAGGGACCGTGCTAATGGATACCATAGAAACATACATTACTTTTAGAAGCGGAAAAGAAGGGCATCACAAAGACACAAACTGCAGCAACAATTAGGGACTGGACTGACATTACAATGGAGGTAAGAAGGAACAGATCACATTTGGATTTAATTTGGAAAGGGATCATTTTGAAGACTTTGGACAAAATGGGACGTTTACTTTGGACCGCCTTTTTTCTTTTCACGTTCTGATTGTCGGGATTTTCTGTTCTGTTTTATATATTCAAAAACTGGGAGAAAAGATCATCTTGTCAACTCTCACCCAGTTGGTCAGCATGCTGTAAGCGCCTTGTGTAAATGAGCCTAGTCCTATCCAGTTCTTGGTCAAACATGGATACCAGTATGGGGTATCTGTCCACAGCATCTACAGCCACCAGGGGGCGCTCAAGCAGGCTTCCGAACATGTCCAGCACCTGTCGAGAGATTATATGGCTATGATAGTCATTTTGGAATTGATTGGCTGTGGTGAATATAAGGGGCAGGGGAGACCTTAAAGGCATGTTCCAGTCCTGGGGCATTGTCGAAGGCTTGGCAGAAGATGGCTCCGAGACGTCTGTCTGTGTCCTCCACCAGTAGTTTGAATCGTCTCACAGCTGCATCAAACTCCTGCACACACAACATCTCACTGTTTCACAACCGTTCATCTGATCCTTTTAATATCAAACACTCACAATTGACTGCTCCCTTTTTAATAGGAAGGCCCATCCAGTTACAGCTACTCAAGTAGATGCAACTACTCGAGTAGATGTAACTTGAAGTATTGGAATTCTTACAAGGGTAGGACATTTGGCTAGTCTCCCCACCCCTACCAGACTGGTCACTCCTCTACATACGAGATGTTCTGCCCTCACTGTATGTGCTGTATCACAGACTCTGAAGACGTCATATCACGTTGTCCTCAGGTTTATTGACGTGGCTACAATTGGTCAAACTGAAATATAGAAATAATACATCATCACAATTGTGACCACTTTGACAAAGTAAAAAACAAATACATTGTGGAAATTAAATCCAGTAAGCTTTAATCACAAGCTGTATATTGTCATTACACGTCACAGGTTTTAGCCATTTGTCATATTTGACTGTTTTGTTACAAAACTTACATATATATCAAACCATCAGCATATGAACTACATAATGATAGCAACACATCATTATTTGAAGCTTCTTTTTATATCTTCACATTTTACAACTTTTATCATAATAATCATGTTACTATTCAACCAACACATAAATAGATGGAAATGAGTTCCATGGCAACAATCCGGTGTTTTTCCAGTGTAGGACATCCGCGATACACTCGCTGTCAAAACGCCGGATTGTTGTCATGAACATGGATTGTATGTACGTCGTGTGTGCAGATGTTTCTGGATGATTTTAGATGGAAAAAGTCATGGGCTCCATCTGAAACTGGGCAAAATGACCTCCTTCCTTCTCCTTTTCCTGAACCTTTGAGAGCAAAACAAAGAGCCAAGGTCCTGTGAGGAGCCGTGAGGAGCAGTGAGGAGCCGTGAGGTGCAAGTGCGGAGCCCGTGAGGAGCCGGAGGAGCCGTGAGGAGCCGTAGGTGCAAGGAGAGCCCGATGGTATGCAGTGAGGAGCAGTGGAGAGAGGCCGTGATAGGTGAGAGGTGAGGAGCCGTGAGGGAGCGTGATGTGCGAGGCCGGAGAAGTCAGTGAAGAGCCGTGAGGAGCAGTGAGGAGCCGTGAGGTGCAGTGAGGCAGCAGTGAGGAGCCGTGAGGGCTGAAGCATGAGGAGCGATGAGCAGTGGAGGAGCCAGTGAGGAGCTGTGAAGGGAGCACCGTGAGGTGCAGTGAGCAGCAGTGAAGATGGGACGGGGCGTGAGGAGCAGTGAGCCGTAGACCGTGAGGACTGCAGTGAGGAGCACGTGGAGGGTTGCAGTGAGCAGCCAGTGCATGGAGCGAGGTGCAGTGAGGAGGGAGGATCATGTCGTTGAGGAGCCGTGAATGCACTAGGTGAAGCGTGTCAGGGCAGTGAGCGAGAGATCAGTGAAGGAGGCCGTTGAGGCAGCGTGAGGATGCCGTGAAGAGCGAGACGAGTGCGAGGAGCGCCGTGAGCCAGTGAAGCCGTGAGGAGCCGTGAATGTCAGTGTTAGGAGCCGGAGATGATGGCAGTGAGGCAGCCGTGAGGGCCGTGAGCGAGAGTGAGGACCAGTGAGTGCAGTGGAGGCAAGCCGTGAGGAGGCACGTGAGGGAGCGGCAGGCGAGCGTGAGGAGCTTGGATGAAGACGCAGGCAGGATGGTGACGGAGGTCGGAGTAGTAGAGAGCTCCCTATGGTGCAGCGTGAGGAGGCAAGTGAGGGCCGTGGGATGCAGTGAGTCGTAAGCGTGAGCTAGCATGGGCAATAGAAGCACGGTAGATGATTTTTAGGCGCTGGAGCCTGTGTGAATCAGATGTAGAGTCCTGAGGATCCGTGACGAGCTGAGGTGACAGTGAGCAGACTGAGGTGATTGGATGCCGTGTATGGGTTTAGCTCCTACTTGTCGATTAGGCCAGTGACAGTGGACGGTCAGAGTCTGTTTGTTCTCAGATCGCGTCTGTCTTAGCGAGCCGTCTGTAGGGCAGGTGAGGAGGCCTGATGGAGGAGCCGCGTGAGTGATGGTGCAGTGAGGAGCCGTGAAGGTCAGGTGAAGGACAGTGAAGGAGCCGGGTGCAGTGAGAGCAATCGTGAGGAGCCCGGAGACGGAGCAGTGAGGAATGACGGAGCCGTGTTCGTGAGGCGGATGAGAGAGGCAGTAGGAGCCGTGATGTGCAGTGAGTCAGCAGTGAGGAGCCGTGAGGAGCAGTGAGGAGCCGTGAGGAGCAGTGAGGCAGGCAGTTGAGAGCCAGTGAGGGCAGTGAGGAGCCGTGAGGAGCAGCATGAGGTGCAGTGAGCAGCAGTGAAGCAGCCGTGAGGAGCCGTGAGAGCGTGAGGAAGCCGTGAGGAGCGTGAGGTGCAGTGAGCAGGCAGTGAAGGAGCCGTGAGGAGCCGTGAGGAGCGTGGAGGATGCAAGTGAGGAGCATGAGGAAGCCGTGAGGCGTGAGGAAGCCGTGATAGTGAGCCTGCAGTGAGGAAGCGTGAGCCGTGCAGTGAGCAACGCAGTGAGGAGCCGAGTGAGGAGGGAGTGAGAGGAGCGGTGAGGAGCATTGAGGGCGGTGAGTGGCAGTGAGGAGCGTGAGGAGCAGTGAGGAGGCCGTGAGTGCAGTGAGCGAGGACCAGGCGTGCGTGAGGAGCGTGAGGAGCAGGTGAGGAGCGGCTGAGGTGAGGAGCCGTGAGGAGCCGTGAGGAGCAGTTGAGGACGTGAGGAGCCGTGAGGAGGCAGTGAGGGAGCACGTGGGGTGCAGTTGACAGCAGTCGAGGAGCCGTGAGGCAGGCGCCGTGGGAGGGAGCAGTGGGAGTGGTAGGAGCGCGTGAGGAGCCGTGAGGAGCCGTGAGGGAGCCGTGAGGAGCCGTAGCGTGAGGAGCAGTGAAGGGAGCCGTGAGGTGCAGCAGCAGTGGGTAGCGTGAGAGCGCGTGAGGAGCAGTAGGAGCAGGCAGGTGAGAGCCGTGAGGACGGGACGGTGAGGAGACCGTGAGGAGGCAGTGTGCAGGAGCACGTGAGGAGCCGTGTAGAGGCAGTGAGGAGGTGTCGTGTAGGCATGTCGTGAAGCAGTTGAGTGAGCGCCGTGAGGTGCAGTGAGCAACAGTGACGGCAGCCGTGAGGAGTCCTGTGAGATGCGAGGAGGTGAGGACGAGTGAGGAGCCGTGAGTGAGTGAGTCAGTGAGTGAGCGGTGCAGCTGGGAGAGGTGCAGCATTGAGGAGCGGAGTTCGTGGAGCCGTGAGGGCAGTGAGCGCAAAGCCGTGAGGCAGCCGTGAGGAGCGTGAGGAGCCGTGAGCGAGTGAGTGAGCCGAGCAGTGCAGGAGCCAGAGCTGTAGATGATGGAGGCCCGTGGCGATGAGGAGCTGAGCGCTGGAGGAGCCGTGAGGAGCCGATGAGGAGCCGTTAGGTGGCAGTGAGCAGCCGTGAGGAGCCGTGAGAAAAGCAAGTGAGGAGCCGTTGAGGTGCAGTGAGCAGCAGTGAGAGCCATGAGGAGCCGTGAAGGAGCAGTGAGAAGCCGGTGAGGAGCAGTGAGGAGCCGTATGTGCAGTTGAGTCAGCCGTGAGGAGCCGTGAGAGAGTGAAGGAGCCGTGAGGTGCAGTGAGCAGCAGTGAGGAGCAGTGAGAGCAGTGAGGAGCGTGCAGGAGCAGTGAGGAGCAGTGAGGAGCAGTGAGGAGCCGTGAGTGCAGTCGAGCAGTCCGTGAGGAGCGGTGAGGAGCGGTGAGGAGCGGTGAGGAGCCGTGAGGAGCAAGTGAGGAGCCGTGAGGAGCCGTGAAGGAGCAGTGAGGAGGCCGTGAGTGCAGTGAGGAGCAGTGAAGGGAGTGAGGTGCGTGAGCAGGCCGTGAGCGAGCCGGAGGACGGTGAGGAGCAGTGAGGAGCGGTGAGGAGCATGGGAGCCGTGAGGAGCAGTGGAGGAAGCCGTGAGGTGCAGTGAGGAGCCGTGAGGTGCAGTGAGGAGCCGTGAGGTGCAGTGAGCATGCAGTGAGGAGCCGTGGGAAGCCGTGAGGAGCCGTGGAGGAGCGGTGAGGAGCGGTGAGGAGCAGTGAGGAGCCGTGAGGAGCAGGATGAGCCGTGAGGAGCCGTGAGGAGCCGTGAGGAGCCGTGAGGAGCCATGCTGCTTTTGGTGGATCTGAATCCTCCTGACCGGCAGCAAGAAACAACAGCTTCAGTGAGAATTACAACACCAGAAAACGGACTAGAAAGTGTGTGCTGATATTCAAGAGAATTATTTCTTTTCTTTTTAAACCATAAACAATTCAAAGTGCTTCACACAATTGAAAAAAATGCATAAAACATATGCAAGCTAAACAATGCCGGAGTAGAACCGGTTCTCACATCTTCAGGAAGACTGGTCCAGATTTCCTGACTCTGGACCAAGCAGGAGGCCGGTCCATGTTCAGTCCTGACTCTGGCACCAGCAGGAGGCGGTCCATGTTTAGTCCTGACTCTGGCACCAGCAGGAGGCGGTCCATGTTCACCTGATCTGACTCTGGCACAGAGAGGCCGGTCCATGTTTAGTCCTGATCTGGGCACCAGCAGGAGGCCGTTCCTGAGGTCCTCAGAGTCCGAGATGGTTCATATGGCACTAACATGTCCGAGATGTACTTTGGTGCTAGGCCATGGAGAGACTTGTATACAAGCAGAGCTGCTTTGAAGTCTATTTCTGAGCCACAGGGGGCAGTGCAGAGACCTGAGCACAGGACTAATGTGATGGTACTTCCTGGTTCTAGTCAGGACCCGAGCAGCGGCGTTCTGGATGTACGGCAGCTGTTTTACAGCTCGTTTGGAGAGGCCAGTGAGCAGGCTGTTACAGGTAGAAGAAGAAGCGGAACAAGATTAGATAGAACACAGGTGATATAAATAAATTAAATTAAAAATAAAGAGAGAAAAACATCCAAAGAAATATTAAAGCACCATTTTAAGATTAAGTCAATTTTCCGTATGTCATTTATGATGTCGCTCCAGTCCTTAATCATCGTTGCAGTATGTGTCAT
Organism: Chaenogobius annularis; assembly: GCA_015082035.1. Lineage (NCBI taxonomy): Eukaryota > Metazoa > Chordata > Actinopteri > Gobiiformes > Gobiidae > Chaenogobius > Chaenogobius annularis. The sequence goes on from BJKM01000652.1 coordinate 164,848, forward strand.
ACATTTTTTTGTAATGACATTTTTCCCTGCGGCCAGAAGTTTACTCCAAAGATATCCAGCAGTTTTAAGGTCCAAATACATAGTCTGCAGTGCATTATTAATCTCAGTCCAACATTGATGAACAAAAAGATAGTCCCAAAACACACTCTGGGAGCCCTCTGACATGTCTGAAAATGTGTTTTCTTTTGCAACAAAATACTTTCCAAAGATTGAGAAATACAAAATGATCTTCTCTTTCCCACTTTGTTTTATTATATTTAATAGAATTGCTATCCAGATTATTGATGCATTTAAATAATTTATTATATGAATCCCCTTGAATTTAAAGGAGGGTTATAATGGTGTGGCTTTTTTTAAATGCATTGGTTGCAATTATTTGTAAATACCAGTAAACATCCCGTTTCTACAGAACCATAGAACTGTTAAAGCCGGCGCATCCATTCTTTTCTTTGAGCGTGCACACACCGTGCACACCACGGCTGAAAACACCATCTTTTAGTACATCTGTGGTGAGCACGTACAGGTCTCTGCTCTGTGATTGACAGAAGGATCTCTTGGAGGAGAGGCATGAGAACTGCAGGGGGCAGAGAAAGCACCTGCTCCTGCCTTGTTTTGTGCACAGAAAACTCTCGTCTCTCGCTAAACCCCCCATAACCTGCTCAAACCACCGTCTTTCCTCTCGTCACAGCCTAGTGTCATGTCTCTCTTTTTGTTCCTTTTTGAAGCGCCCCAAGAGTTGTTGTCAAGCAGTTATAAGAGTCATGATGTTCAGCGGTCAGTATGTGCTGACGCGTGTGTTAGATGCATGTCAAATGACTCAAATGAAACATTTTTGTTAAAACAACGTAGTATTAAGTAAAAATGAGAAAACGTTCACTTTATAACAAGTTGTTTCATGTTTGACAACATTATTTTCCTGTTTTATTTTGAAAATAATAATAATTATTCTTTTTTTAAAGAATAAACAAGGAATGTGCTGACATAAACCGGGTAAAGTCTTTCTAAAGGACAGAGGGGGGCGCCAGTAAGAGAGAATTTCAGTTTTTTGTCAATTCAGTTTGTAACTGGACATTGGATCATGAAGGAAATGCATCACATTGGGTATGGATATTTCAGGTTTGGTTAAATATAGTAAGGCATCATCTGCAGCAGGCAATTTTATGTTCCGTCCCATCAAATGAGACATCATAAATTGTTTCTGATTGTTTCATATATTGGGCCAAGTCTGTCAAGTGCCATCATAAAGAGCCACAATATTTTCTATTAAAAAACAGACTAATTATTATGGATTTGTTTTGTTTTTGTGTATGATTCATTCTGTGTAAAGATGGTCTTATGTTGTCTTGTGTTTGTCGTTTGCTCATAAATCCGGTCTGATCATTGTGGATTACATTTGGGAGTATTTGTTCCATTCTTTTGGACATAATTGAGGTGTATAAACGATAGTCCACATTCAGAATTGAGATTGGTCTGTATGAGGCACAGTCAAGTCGGTCCTTCCCCTCTTTTGGTATAAAGGATATGATGGCTTCTTTCACACTCGGAGGATCTGGGCTTTTTTAGTGCCCAGTTAAAAGTTGATAAAAGCAAAAGGAGTGCGTCTTTTAGAGCTTTATACCACTCTGAGGTGAACCTGTCTTTCCCCCGGACATTTATTGTTTTTAAGTCTTTTGATTGCTCTTTGAATTTTAGTAGTTGTTATTTCAGCACCTATTTTTTTGTTGTGCTCTTCAGTCATGGCAGGTAAATTGTGAGAGTCCAAAAATTATGTATATTCTTCTTCTTCTTTGTTTACTGATTTTATTTTATTTTTGTAAAAGGATACAAACAATGACTGTATTTGGTCTTGTTTGGTTAAAATAACCATTCACTCACATAGTTAACATGTCGCTTCAATCTGGAACATTCCCAATGTCTTTGAAAACTGCGGTCATAAAGCCTCTCCTAAAGAAGAGCAGTCTTGATGCCGCAGTACTGAGTCGCGTATGAGATCATGCCACGCCCATCTCTAATCTGCCATTTTGGGGCAAAGTCCTTGAAAGAGTTGTTTACCAACAGCTCACTGATTTCCTCTTAATAAACAACTCGTTTGATGTTTTTTAGACCTTAAGACCTGTGGGGGCCCAAGGGTCAATCTTGGGACCCCTTCTGTTCAACCTCTGCATGTTGCCGTTAGGTCAGATTGATACGCAGCGAGAATGTGTCCAATCACAATTACGCAGACGACACTCAGATCTATGTTTCACTGACGGCAGGTGAATATGGACCAGTGGATTCACTCTGTCACTGCATCCAACAGATCAGTGTGTGGATGCAAAACAACTTTCTCCAGCTGAACTCAGACAAGACTGAAATCATCGTCTTTGGCCACAGAAACAAAGAGACAGTGTTAACTGTCACCTCCAGAGTCTCGCTCTAAAACCTACACATCAAGTTAGAAATCTGGGGGTAATAATGGACTCAGACTTGAATTTTAACAGCCACGTCAAATCAATAACATCAGCAGCTTTTTACCATCTAAAAAACATTGCCAAATCAAAAATATAGTGTCTAAACCAGACTTGGAGCACCTTTGCTCCCTCATCCTTGATGAGCTAGAGCCAGTTTACAATAGGATTTTGATAGCCCATTACAAGGCTGTTAGGGTACAAAGAAGATTAGTTTCACGCAAAACAAGACAAGCGGTCCTGCACAGGGGGCAGGGCTTAGTCTGAGTAAGATAAATGTCTGGCCTCTCAGACTAGTTCCACAGATGGAGAATGACTCTTGGATGAGAGTCGAAACATCTCGTTTTTCTAAAACAGAGTCCAGATGATACAACTGAATCTTTTTCTATGATGGAACACTCCTGGAAAAATTAGGGATTACACCGACTGTTGTGTAAAGCGCTTTGAATTGCCTTGTGAACAAATTGTGCTCTACAAGTAAACTTGCCTTGCCTGCCTAGTACTACAACAATAATTCTAACTACATTCATTTTAGCTGCCCGCCCCTTCTATTAAATATTATTGGCCTATAGAATTGTGTGATGTCATCTGAAACCCTGCAATACTCTCTCTCTCCTCATTAACCAAAATGATAGACAATCCCTTTAAATTAGATGTTAAGAAGAAGAATTCCGGTTTGACGTTTGAGTGGACGCAGCTCACTCCGTTGCTGCCGAGACTTATCTTGAATAATACACTTTTACCCACAAAATTATAAGAAATGAGGAATGAAGAATGGCAAAATATGACTACTTCCAAGTGCAGAACCACAACATCGTATGTTTGGAGGGAATTCTGTTGGAAAAGTTAGTTTTTTTGTAACACCGTGTCAAACTAACTGTTGGAGAAACTGTGGATGCCAGGAAGCCATTTCCATGTGTTTTGGACTGTCCTGTTGCTCAGAAATGTTGGACCGAAATCAACAATGAGCTGCAGACTATTTTTGACATTGCCATTCCTTTTTTTGTAGAAAAGATTCAGTTGTAGTCATCTGGACTCTGTAAGTGTCCAGATGACTACAACTGAATCTTTTTCTACAATGGAACACTCCTGGACGAATGAGGGATTACACCGACACCATTCCTTTTTTTCTTCTTTTTTTAAAAAAATGGAACAAACACAAAAACAAACAGAACATGACCAGAGAGCAAAACACCAATCAAAAAAAGAACAGAGATCAACTCAACATTTAAACTCATCCACATTTAAAAAACAGTTCCAGCGAGTCCAGTCGGTCAAATTTGTCCTTTAACAATTCATTTTGAATGCCATATTTTTCCATTCGTCTAATTCCTGTTATTTTGTCAGTCCAGTCCTTGATCGTCGGGGAGTTTTGCATCATCCATTTCTTTGTGATGGCCTTTTTTCCTGCTCCCAAAAGAACATTCCAAAGGTATCCATTCACTATGTCCATGGTTGGATTCCTCAGCTCCAAGTACTTGGTTACAAAATCAAGAGTAATGGCAATGTCAAAAACTGTCGACAGTGCATCTTCAATTTCAGTCAAAAACTTTTGAACAGGACAGTGCCAGAATATGCGATAGTGGTTTGCCTCCTTGCTGCCACAACTTTTCCAACGATTTGTACCTCCCTGTGAATAATGGATACTTTGACATGGTGTTATGGAAAAAACGTGATACATTCTTCCAACAGAACTCTCTCTAACCATGTGATTTTGTGGTCCTCTCCCTCCCACTTGTTTTAAATATATTTAGTAGAGTAGCTGTCCAGATTAGAAATGCATTGATATAATTTAGATATAAATATCCTTGAAAGTTCCGATTTACAAACCTTGATACCCATCTCAGTCAGAGGGCTACAATGGTGATTACCCTGTTTAATTTCCCGGTTATAATAACTCCTTATTTGTAAAAACCTATAAAAGTCCTTTCTCCAAACCATATCCTTCAACATATCAAAACTTTTCATTCGATTATCTTTTAAAGTCTGGGACATTGCCATTCCATTTGATTTCAGAACTATGAATTCGTGCCTTAGAGCCCCTTCCATGGACACAATCAATGGATATGTTTGGAGCATGCTTTTGACGGCAGGGAAGGGGGCCATCACAAAAGAATTGACGGTACAAACTGTACCTACCATCGAGGACTGGACAGTCTTTATAATGGACATGCAGAAAATGGAACTCAATCACATTCAGACTCAATCTGGAAATGGACAAATTTAACCTGCTTTGGACCAAATCGGACGTGCATTTGATGTTCAGTGTTTTGTTTCTGTTTATGTCCCTTGATTATTGTGTTCTTTTGCTCTGTTTATTGCTCTGGTCGTGTTCTATGTTTTTTGTTGTGTTTTTTATAAATAATTTTTGAAAATGTAAAAAAAATCAAATGTATGTTTTGAGTGGGAAAACATACTGAAAGCCTCTTGCAAACACGCTTAAGTGTGGGGGTCAAATGGACCTCACTCTCATTGACTTTAGCTGTTCGTGACTGATTATAAAATCAATTCCGTAGAGAATGTAAAAGAATAAAAATAACATTATTTAAATTCCCAAAATATTGTGGAAAAAAACAAAAAATAATTTTTCTGTTAAGATCTTACTGTATTATTGAGGTTCAACCATGCATTCGACTTCTCTGTGAAGTTCTTATATAATTCCACAAAGTTTTGGTGCAGTATCTGGATGTGTTGGCTCAGGGTACGACCTTTCACCCCTCCAATCTCCAGCTTCTCCAATTTGAACAGGTCCACTGCAGTCAACACCACGTCCTACAAACAGTCAAGCATATATCTGTATATTGTTTTTATGCACATTTAATGTTCAAAAAGTTAAATTAATATATTGGATCTATCACCTAATCCATACATATTGACATACAGTATTTATTGGGCAGGTACCAGTTTTTTTTATGTAAACCAGAGCTCATTGCCTTATTCTAAAGTAACCTACGGTGTGCCATAGGGTTCAGTACTTGGTCCAATTTTTTTCACTCTTTATATGCTGCCGTTAGGACACATTAACCCACTACTATGCAAATGACGCACAGCTGTAGATATCAATGAAACCCGATCAAGCACACAGACTTGGTGCTTGTGTGAAGGATATAAAAACCTGGATGACACTTAATTATCTGCTTCTTAACCCTGAAAAAACCGAGGTCATTGTACTAGGCCTAATCATCTACGAGACGCTTTATCTGAGCAGATAGTCCCACTGGAACAACGTCAGTGTGGCCTCCAGCTCCACTGGAAGAAACCTTGGAGTCTTATTAGACCAAAGAGCTCTCATTCAAAGCACACATAAATCAAGCCTGTAAAACAGCCTATTTCCATCTGTGTAATATAGCCAAAATCAGAAAAATCTTGCCTAAAAGCGATACTGGAAAAACTTGTCCATGCGTTTGTAACATCTAGATTAGACTACTGTAACTCCTGCTGCAGCGTGTCCTAAAAGCGCCATAAAAAGCTTTCAACTGTTTCAAAATGCAGCAGCAAGATTACTAACAGGAACTAAAAGAAGAAAGCACATTACGCGGTGCTGGAGTCTCTTTCACTGGCTCCTGTCCAGTTTAGAATCACATTTAAACTCCTCCTCCTGACTTACAAAGCCATAAATGACCTGGCCCCATCCTACCTCAAAGAGGCTATAGGACCTTAGCATCCAAAAAGAGCACTACCTTAGCATCCAAAAAGAGCACTTCACTCTCAAAATGCTGGACTTCTGGTGGTCCCTAGGGTCTCTAAAAGCACAGTAGGAGGGAGAGCGTTTAGCTCCAAGCTCCTGTGTTGTGGAATCAGCTCCTGTCCATGTTAAAGAGGCCGACACAGTCTCTTCATTTCAGACCAGGCTTAAAACGTTCCTCTTTGAAATCGCTTATGGTCAGGCCAGTTAGGAACAGAAATTAAACAAAAAAAATTCCCAGCTACATTGACCTAGGGCAGCTTGAGCACTATCCTCTGCTAAAAAATACTTTCTATCAACAATATTTCATATTTTAGTTCAGCCGTTTTCTCCCTCTCCCACTTCCTCCCGGGGAGTGGTTCTGTTACAGCCACATCATGCCAACTTGAGACTCCAGATGCTCCTCAACTGCCTAGAGCAATGGCTCTTCATCTGCCAGAACAGTTCTTCATCTGCCGCAAAGAACTGTTCCTCTTCCTGAGTGGTTCCAGCTCTACAGTCAATCTGCAAATTGAGGCACGTCCGCCTGTTCGTCCAACAAAGTCAGATCTCTACTTCCCTGTGGAACACCCGAGGTTTCTACTTCATCCAAAAGAGGTTTTGTAGTTTTTACTTGCTGCGAAGGAGGTTCTAAGGACAGGGGACTTTGGGACATTTGTCTAGGGACATGGGATGCTGGGATGTTGCCAAGTCCCTATGAACATTGTTTAATCTGTTTTCATTGTCACTCTTTGAGGAAACTGCTGTTGAGATTTTGGGCTTTCCAAAAATAAATTGAATTGAATTGTTGCATGGAAAAGAGGAAGCACTGGAATGATCAGATCAGTAAGATGACCGGTTGAATTTATCTGTTTAGAAAAATGAAACTGGACTAGTTCCTATCAGAAAAAGATGACAGAATGACTTAGAGTAAAATAAATGATACATTATTTCATCTGTGTTTTGTATGCAATTTGTTTGCATTTTTATGATGCAATATGTTTATAGTGCTAAGTTTACAAATGTTGATTATTCAGAAAGTGTCACTTCTTCCGATTACCTTGACGGTGTTGAGTCGCTGCATGAATAGGTCCAGTCGGGTGAAGACCAGGTGAGGCGAGAAATCCCAAGGTGGAACAGTGTGGCCGTTTCTCTTGTACTGGCTCAGGTTGGTCCTGCGCTCATCGAACAAGCTCCTGAACAGCTGTAGGAGCTCCAAGCTGTTCTGCAGTTTGACCAGGCTTTCAGACACCTCCCCTCGCAACAGCTCCTCCGGGATTAAATAGGCTTGGGCCTGGGAAGAAACAAGACAGTCACAATCAGAGTTATAGAGTTTCTATAAATCCAAAACACCTCCGTCCCCCCGCCACCAGAGTGTGCTCTCAGTGAGTATTCGGAAATGCTAACTTGTGACATCGGAAAAACTACGATTACCATACAACTGTCTATTTCAAGATTTAGAGTTTAGACGGGAGTGGCCAACTTTTAATTCCCAGACAACCTGGATGCCTCATAGTATTTGCTTCTGTGATTGTGGCTTATCAAAACTAGTCGCTGGCTCAACGGCAGAAGGTCAGGTCATATTTTGCATAATGCATGCCCTTTTTTGATTGAATATATGTTGTTTTATTATTACTCAGTGTTTTATGTTGCACCTTAAGGCCGAGACAAGTTCCTATGTTTTTGAATTTTGTTCATTGACAATGGCAATAAACTCTTTCTGATTCTGATTCTGATTCGGATATTTGAACAGCATCAGATATAATAATACAATATTTCATATCAGTATAAAATATATTATAATCAGAATGGGTTTATTACCATTGTCAATGAACAAAAATTCACAAACGTAGGAACTTGTCTCAGCATTAAGGTGCAACATAAAACACTGAGCAATAACAAAACAAAATATATGAAATCCAAAGGGCATGCATTAAGAAACAGTTCAAAATTACTATAGTATAAAATAAAAATAAGCATTACTATGTACACGAGAATTAGTTAAATTTACAGTTGTAGTGCAGAAAGTGACAAATAGTTGCAGTTAAAGTGGCAGGTGTTTTAGAAGTGTTTAGAAGTGTTCATGAGTCCAACGGCAGAGGGAAAGAAACTATTCTTGTGGCGGAAGGTTCTGGTCCGGATGGACCGTAGCCTCCTGCCTGAGGGGAGTGGTTCAAATAGACCATGTCCAGGGTGAGAAGGGTCAGCTGTGATCCGACCTGCTCGTCCCAGAGCCCTGGAGACGTACAGGTCCTGCAGAGATGGAAGTCTGCAGCCGATCACCATCTCAGCAGAACACACAAATGCGCTGTAGTCTCTGTTTGTCCCTGGCTGTGGCTCCAGCGTTCATCTGCGCTGGCAGCTTGGCTTTCCTCAGATGCCGCAGGAAAGTACATCCTCTGCTGGACCTTCTTGATGAGCTGATGGAGGGCTCCCACTTGAGGTCCTGGGTGATGGTGGTGCCCAGGAAGCGGAAGGAGTCCACGGTGGTGATGGGGGAGTCTGTAATGGTGAGGGGGGGCTCGGGGGGCTGTGACTTTCCTGAAGTCCACGATCATCTCCACTGTCTTCTGGGCGTTGAACTCCAGATTGTTACCGCTGCACCAGGACACCAGCCGGTCCACCTCCCTCCTGTAGACAGACTCATCCCCGTCCGAGATGAGCCCGATGAGGGTGGTGTCATCGCAGACTTGATCAATTTTCACAGGAGTCGTGGCTGGAGGTGCAGCAGTTTGTGTACAGGGAGAAGAGCAGAGGGGAAAGTACACAGCCCTGTGGAGATCCTACGCTAATAGTTCGAGTGTCTGAGACATTCTTCCCCAGCCGCACGCACTGCCTCCGATCCGTCAGGAAGTCAGTGCTCCCCTGCAGGTGGAGTCGGGCACGTTGAGCTAGGAGAGCTTGTCCTGGAGCAGAGCAGGGAGGATGGTGTTGAACGCAGAGCTGAAGTCCACAAACAGGATCCTGGCGCAGGTCCATTTGCTGCAGGATGAAGTGGAGTGCCAGGTTGATGGCGTCGTCTACAGACCTGTTGGCTCTGTAGGCGAACTGCAGGGGGTCCAGCAGGGAGGAGGTGAAGGACTTGAGGTGGGGCAAGGCCAGGCGTTCAAATGACTTCATCACTACAGACGTCAGCGCCACAGGCCTGTAGTCATTAAGTCCAGTGATCCGGGGCTTCTTGGGGACAGGAACAATAACCAAATAAAAATAGCTACTGGAGTTGGCACAATCATAAATTATATTAGTATGCTGGGAGGGATGAGCATTTAGGAGACCCCCAGGCCTGTACACATGTGGTGTTCGAGAGAGGGGCCAAGAGGACAGGGGAATGGCACATTAGGGGGAGGATGATGGGTGGCGCATGTCAAACTGGATAGCTGAAGAATGTCTGGATGATAGAATTCAAATGTATGGTCAGGGTTTGATTGGCTGCGAGGAGGTGCTGCGAAGGAGATGTGTGTGGCATTCTGAGGTAATGACGACAGGGGCTTCCTGCTCTTCATGTGCGAGGTGACAGGGGCGGAGCCTCCTGGCAAGGCAAGTTAATTTGTAGAGCACAATTCGTACACAAGGCAATTCAAAGTGCTTCACATAACAGGAAAAAAAAATGCATTCAAATCACAAAGACATGGTGACATAGTGCTTCCTGGGCAACCACCATCACCCAGGACCTCAAGTGGGGAGCCCTCCATCAGCTCCCTCATCAAGAAGGCGCAGCAGAGGATGTACTTCCTGCGGCAGCTGAGGAAAGCCAAGCTGCCAGTGCAGATGATGGTGCAGTTCTACACGGCCATCATTGAGTCCATCCTCACCTCCTCCATCACCGTGTGGTACGCTGGAGCCACAGCCAGGGACAAACAGAGACTACAGCACCCTCTGCTGGAGCCAAAGGGACAACAGAGACTACAGCACCTCTGCTGAGCCAAAGGGACAAACAGAGACTACAGCACCCTCTGCTGGAGCCACAGCCAGGGAAGAACAGACACTACACCGCATTGTGCGTTCTGCTGAGAAGGTGATCGGCTGCAGACTTCCATCTCTGCAGGACCTGTACGTCTCCAGGGCTCTGGGACGAGCAGGTCAGATCACAGCTGATCCTTTTTCACCCTGGACATGGTCTATTTGAACCACTCCCCTCAAGCAGGAGGCCACTCCCCTCAGGCAGGAGGCTACGGTCCACCGGACCAGAACATCCCGCCACAAGAATAGTTTCTTTCCCTCTGCCGTTGGACTCATGAACACTTCTAAACACCTGCCACTTTAACTGCAACTATTCATCAGAACATATTTGTCACTTTCTGCACTACAACTGTAAATTTAACTGTAACTCTTGTGTACATAGTAATGCCTATTTCTTATTTTATAGTAATTTTAAATTGTTTCTTAATGCATAACCTTTTTGATTGAATATATGTTGTTTTATTATTGCTCAGTGTTTTATGTTGCACCCTTAACGCCGAGACAAGTTCCTATGTTTGTGAATTTTGTTCATTGACAATGGCAATGAACCCTTTCTGATTCTGATTCATCACAATCACAAAATCTTAATTTAAAAGTGCCATTTTCAGGCTATCCGTCAAATATTTCAAGACATAAAAGACAAGAGTGCAAAGAAAATCATTTCAGTCATATGCACAACCAAACAAAACAGTTTTTAGTTTAGATTTGAACATTGCCAGAGCAGAACCCTGTCTCACATCCTCAGGAAGACTGTTCCAGATTTTAGCTGCATAAAACTGAAAAAGCAGATTCCCCATGTTTAGTCCTGACTCTGGGCACCAGCAGGAGGCCGGTCCCTGAGGTCCTCAGAGTCCGAGATGGTTCATATGGCACTAACATGTCCGAGATGTACTTTGGTGCTAGGCCATGGAGAGACTTGTATACAAGCAGAGCTGCTTTGAAGTCTATTCTCTGAGCCACAGGGGGCAGTGCAGAGACCTGAGCACAGGACTAATGTGATCGTACTTCCTGGTTCTAGTCAGGACCCGGGCAGCAGCGTTCTGGATGTACTGCAGCTGTTTTACAGCTCGTTTGGAGAGGCCAGTGAGCAGGCCGTTACAGTAGTCTAATCTACTAGAGACAAACGCATGGATAAGTCTCTCCAGGTCTGGTTTAGACACTATATACTTTTGATTTTTGGCAATGTTTTTTAGATGGTAAAAAGCTGCTGATGTGATTGATCTGACGTGGCTGTTAAAATTCAAATCTGAGTCCATTATTACCCCCAGATTTCTAACTTGATTTGTAGGTTTTAGAGCGAGACTCTGGAGGTGACTGTTAACACTTTCTCTTTGTTTCTGTGGGCCAAAGACGATGATTTCAGTCTTGTCTGAGTTCAGCTGGAGAAAGTTGTTTTGCATCCACACACTGATCTGTTGGATGCAGTGACAGAGTGAATCCACTGGTCCATATTCACCTGCCGTCAGTGAAACATAGATCTGAGTGTCGTCTGCGTATTGTGATAGGACACATTCTCGCTGCGTATCAACTGACCTAACGGCAGCATGTAGAGGTTGAACAGAAGGGGTCCCAGGATTGACCCTTGGGGCACCCCACAGGTCAGGGGCATCTGGTCTGAGACACAGTTACCAATTTCGAACAAAGTACTTCCTGTCTTCCAGATAGGACTTTAACCAGTTTAGAGCAGTGCCAGTGATGCCCACCCAGTCCTCTAGTCTCTGTAAGAGGGTCCCATGATCGACAGTGTCAAAAGCAGCACTCAGATCTAACAGAATTAAGACTGAGGCTTTGCCCGCGTCAGTGTTCAGGTGGATGTCATTTGTCACCTTGACAAGAGCAGTCTCAGTGCTGTGATGAGGTCTAAAACCTGACTGGAAAACATCAAATGAGTTGTTTATTAAGAGGAAATCAGTGAGCTGTTTGGTAAACAACCTTTTCAAGGACTTTGCCCCAAAATGGCAGATTAGAGATGGGCCGTGGCAATGACTCAGTACTGCGGCATCAAGACTGCTCTTCTTTAGGAGAGGCTTTATGACCGCAGTTTTCAAAGACATTGGGAATGTTCCAGATTGAAGCGACATGTTAACTATTGTGAGTGAGTGGTGCTAACAAACTGTTCAGCACAGACTTTAGAAATCTGGAGGTCACACATGGAGGCAGCATGTAGATGAACTCAGACTGGTGATGATCTCCTGGACAGTTTTGTCAGTTACAGGTGCAAAGTGAGTCAGCTCTAAGTGTGTAGGTGGTTTGAGGGTTATTTTTTGCATTGTAGAATTTATAGCATTTTTAATGCCCTGAACTTTGTCATTAAAGAATAATGCAAACTCATTACACTTGGATGTGGAAATGAGTTCTAACGGCAGCTGAGCTGGAGGGTTTGTTCATCTGTTTACTGTGGCAAACAGGACACGCGAGTTGTTACTGCAGCTTCCAATTATTTCAGAAAAAATATCCTTCCCTAGTTCTACATAAAATGAGGTTGTACATGTACAACTTCTCTCTGTAAATCTCTTTCTGAACCTGGAGCTTTGACTTTCGCCATTTTCGTTCGCCAGAGGATGAACAAATCATTTACATTAGAACATGAGACATTTTCAAAGTTTATCATTTCCATAAAAGTTTTCCCGTGCTGTCATTTATGTGTCTCCTCCGAACAACTGCAGGACCAGCCGGTGGTTTGGGAAAAACAGAAAGGTCAAAGAAGACACAGAAATGATCAGACAGAGCAACATCGACCACATTGACGTTTGAAATATTAACCCTTTTGTAATTAGAAGATCTAGAGTGTGCCCTCTGCTGTGGGTGGGGCCACTCACGCGCTGAGTAAGACCGAAAGTTTCAAGGACAGCATGAAGCTCTTTAGCGTTTCTGTCACAGGTATTATCAACATGAACATTGAAATCACCTGTTATGACCAAAAACCATCAAAGTCTGTGCATACGACTGAAAGCATCTCAGTAAAATCATCAATAAAACTTTTGCAGTGCTGAGGAGGCTTGTATAAAACAATGAAGAGAATAGATGGAGACTGTTTTAGCTCCATTTTAAAGGCTACGTACTCAAATGTTGAAAACACCCCAAAGGACAACCTGTGGGTAACTATTTCATCTCTAACAAAAGCACACACACCTCCTCCCTTTTTGTTTTCTCGTGTTTCAGATTCAAACATAAAGTTGGGTGGAGCAGATTCTATTAGAACAAAATTTCCTGTGTTTTTGTCAAGCCATGTTTCAGTTAAAAACCTAAAATCAAGATTATAAGAAGAAATACAATTATTAATTAAGAATGATTTGATACATAAGGATCTGACATTTAGCACAGCAAGTTTCAGACTAGTTTCAGTGAGAATCTCCTGCTCCACATGTGCGAAGTGCTCCTTTCAAAACAAGTGTTGACTATCAGTTTTTCTGTAGATTAGTATCTCTGTGATTTTTTTTGACCACTCTACTGATTAGATAATTCAAAACAGACACACATGCAACACAAGATCAAATAATCAAGTACCATAATGTATTAATTTGATTTTTAGGAAGGAAAAAAATTTAAAAATCCAAACACAGCATGCCGTTCTCAAGACCTTAGACTCGTCTCTGACAACAGTGAAATAATGAATTAGGTTTATGCTCCCAATAATGACATACGCTCCCACTCATACTCCCTCCAGTGCAGGCCGTTCTGACCTGCTGAAGCAGCAGGTTGCACATCTCCTGAAGAAGAACGATGATACGGGCAGGGCGGCAGTAGAAGCGGGAGTGGACCCAGAGCAGACAAACGGTATGCATAAGCGGAGCCATGTGACCCTTGACCTCCGTAAACTCTGCCCCTTCCACCTCCTCGAGCAGGCGCTGCAGGGGCTTCAGATGTGCGCAGATGTCCTGCGCCTCCTCCAGGGCTGAGAAAGCAACATAGGACATAAACTTGATTTGTATTTATTAGATGTAAAGGAGGGTGTAGTTCAGATACAGTAAAGTGCAGATTTGGGACCATATTTGCATCTAATGTAGTTCAACACAAAAATGGTCTACCTAAAGAGAGGCTTAAAATAGGGTTGATGCGAAGAGGAAAGGTCTGACCTGGGCCATGAGAAGGGGTAACCATAACATTTTCACACATTTCTGATCTTTACAGTATATGTATGACATTTATCTAGTAAAACTAAATAAAAACTAAATCAAATCAATAGCTTGTTTTTTTGTGATACCACAACTTTATATGACTTTATTAAATTAATGACCAATAGTTTAGAACTGTTCAAATGTTGTGATATAATTTGCTGATCAATTTTAGATCTCAAATGAACATTGTTTAATCTGTTTGTCACTGTTGTCCTTCGAGGAAACTGCTGTTGTGATTCTGGGTGTTACAAAAATAAACTGAATTGAATCCAATCTTTTATTGTTTATGGTCTATCCAAGATGATCAACGCCTGTTAGGCGGACAACATCCCAGGACAGGCAAAGTGGACAGCGGCTGATAGCCAAAAGCATGAGCCAGTAGCAGAACCGTGGAAAGCAGGTGCTTGAAGGGGGGCGGGGGGCAGGTAGACAGGTAATGTGCTGTAAACATACCTGATATCACCCAAGGAAAAAGGACCTGTTTTTGATTAATAATGAAAATTAATATAATATTCCCCTTAATAGTGTTGGTGTAATCCCTCATTCGTCCAGGAGTGTTCCATTGTAGAAAAAGATTCAGTTGTTTCATCTGGACTCTGTTTTAGAAAAAACGATACGTTTCGACTCTCATCCAAGAGTCATTCTCAATCATCGACGGGACCTCCTGATATAATTATGGTGAGTTTATGGGTTTTTCAACTTGAAACTTATCTATACAAACAGATGGTAGCCTATCTACATTATATTTTGTACTATCTGTGACTTTCGCTCCCTCCTCATGCGTAACCTGATTAGCATCAGTAATTTTTGCATTCAGTGGTAAAAATGAAAACAAAGATATATAGATATATACAACAACTAAGGAAGGTTGAAGTCTTTAAACTCCTTCCACTTCCTGTTTAATAAGAGTGGATTATAATTTCTCTTTTATAACAAAGATGGTCCTCCTTAAACTCCTTCTATTCAAAACCATCTTTTTCTCCTTGATTCAGATATTCTTTCCATTAACCTTCACTGTTATCATTTCAATAGAGTGGTTTTTGTTGGTTTTGAGATGAAGATGCACAGCGCTCTGGGGTCCTGAACCTATAAGATGTGTCTTCTGTTGGTCTGATAAAGCCTCTTGTGCAGTTCGGCTTAGTTTTAGTCCTCGTCCCTATTGTATCCGTCTCTTTTTACAACTTTGTTTTCTTCACTGCATTTGGATTAGAATACACTACATTTACTCTGTTTCTGAGTCGGCGTCTTGTCCTTAGAGTGAACCAGTTTTTGTCTTAAGGATTTTGTGTTGTCTAATAGTAACATTGTAGTTTTACAGACAGTCCGGACACATAAGGGACAGAGACTCATTTGTTCTTGGTTCTGTTTCGCTTTTGTCCCTTTTGTCCTGTTTTTTTGGCTCTTTTAAACTTTGTTGAGAGCCCAAGCGGGGTAACCACAGGCTGAGAGAGCGTTCTGGTGGATATGTTTTTCTCTTTTCTGCTTCTCTTGCCCTCGTTTTTGTTTTTTGGCAATTCTTGGGCAACACACACAGTGACACATTCAAGTACATGGTAGGTGGTCTGCAGGGGGCAGCAGAGAGAGCCGGTATATGTTTTTACTGTTGACAGATCTGGTTTGCAATTCCTGGGCTCTGTGTTGTAATGTCCTGATCACCTACAGCTTATGCTGAGTCAAAGAGCAGGTACTGTTCCGTGTGTGTAGGTTTCCTACAGTGAGTAAAATAAATATTTTCAACACACTGCGATTTTGCAAGTTCTTCCACTTAGAAATTATAGAGGGAAATTTAATTTCTGAAATCTGAAAGTTTTATTGCAGGTGTATTTCCATTGTGAGATACAGAATCTAAAAAAAATATCCGGAAATCCTATTGCAATGATTTTATAATAATGTATCTGGATGCTATTGCTGCAAATAAGTATTTGAACACCTGAGAAATTAATATTTGGTACAGAAGCCTTTGTTTACAGTTACAAAGGACAAACGTTTTCCTGTAGTTCTTGACCAGGTTTACACACACTGCAGCAGGAGTTTTGGCCCACGCCTCCAAACAGATCTTCTCTAGATCTGTCAGGTTTCAGGGCTGTCGCTGAGCAACACAGAGTCCTGTCAAAGAGCATCTTCAATGTCACAATTCATGGCTCCATTCATTCGCTCCTTAATACAGTGCAGTCATCCTGTCCCCTGTGCAGAAAAGCATCCCCATAGCATGATGTTTCCACCCCCATGCTTCACAGTCGGGATGGTGTTTTGTGGATGGAACTCATCCTTCTTCTTCCTCCAAACACGGCGAGGGGAGTTTATTACCAAAAAGTTCTATTTTTGTCTTCATTCTGTTCACATGACTTTCTCCCATGACTCCTCCGGATCATCCAGATGGTCACTGGCTTCCGATGGGCCTGGACATGTGCAGTAGTCTAATCTACTAGAGACAAACGCATTGGATAAGTCTCTCCCAAGTCTGGTTTAGACCCTATATACTTTTTGATTTTTGGCAATGTTTTTTAGACGGTAATGTTATTGATTTGACGTGAGGTCTGTTTTGGATGTTATCTTTCCTTTTTCATGGCCAAAATGTCAGTTGATTTTGTTTTATATAACAGAGCATGTCACCTACACATTATCTCTGGAACTGTGCCAAAAAAAGATGACGGAAAACTTAAATGCAGCAGATGAACGGGCCACTTATGAGTCCAATGTTAAACACTGTTATAATGGCAGAAAAATACCATAAACTCGTCTCCATTGTAAATGACCCCATGCTCTCTCATACAAATAATAAAGATCCTGTGTACCAGAAGCCCTGGTGGTGCTGTTCAAAGACTGGCTCCTCTGTGCTCGTGCTGTCAGGGCATTGTCTTCTTTGAACAGTGGTCACGACAGCCAAAGTTTGAATGCAATAAACAAACACCCACCTGTTCCTGTACTTAACATTTTGGCCCATCAGGCTAATTTATATTCATGTATGTAATTTCATGTGATTTGTTCGACCTGCAATTCTATAAAAGAAGGTGAATCCTCTTGTGTGGGGCCCACCTTGGGACTTGTGAGGGACACTGTCCCTGCTCCCTCTTTACTTCTTTCTTCTTTATTTTCTTGATAACTATTAATTCAGTTTTCCACAACAGCACAGCTCCACATCTAACTCCAGAGCCACGGGAATTATTGTAAGCAAATCCAATATCAGGCTTTAACATGTTGACCGTTGGAACTGCCAGAGGATACACGTGTGAAAACCGTGGAACTGCGAAAATGTGAACTTGACCGTGGAACTGTGAACTGACCGAACTGCTGCACGGATGTGGAACTGAATGGCGTGAGACCGTGCGTGACTGACGCTGTGGAACTGCTGAGGACGTGTGACCGTGAACTGCGAGGACCTGTGACAAGTGGGAACTGCAGGAGACCTGTGACCGTGAACTGCAAAAATGTGTGAACCGTGGAACTATATAGTGTGACTGTTGAACGTGGGACGGTGGAGCTGTGGAACTCTGACTGAGGTACACGTGACGGTGTGGACTCTAAAGGACTTGCTGAGATGAACCTGTGACACGTGTGAACTGTGAGGATCACTGTGACGGTGTGACATCTAGCTGAGGACACGTGACGGGGTGGAACTGCGACGGACACGGTGACGGTTGGTGAACTGCGAGGACACGTGTCGGTGAACTGTGAGGACAACGTGACGGTGGATTGCTGTCGAGGACCTGATGACCAGTGGGACATGCGAGGACCTGGTGACCGTGGGGACTGTGAGGTACCTGTGACCGTTGTGGATCTGCCGAGGTACATATGTAGTCTGCCTAAAACCAGTCTGACTGCGGACACAACCTTGCTAGTTGTTCAGTGTTGTTCTAAGTGGAAGCAGAGACTTGCTGCCACCTGCCATCGGAAACGAGACAGCAGCTTCTTCAGTGCAGTTTTCAAACTTTTATTAAACCTTTGATTTTTTCATTTTGTGTAATGCTGTTACGTTTGTAAGTGCTTAGTACGTTTTAATAGTTCCGTTTTAGGGGCTTGTTGACTGTACAGTCCGATCGAGAGGGCGCCTATTGTGGAGGCTTATTCTCTTTCATTCTAACTGATGCACTGAAGTGAAAAAATGTAAGACAGTAACTCAAATCTGTTAAACTTTATTAGCATCCACTGGTGGCATTTGCAAATTCTTCAGACTCAATCCACAGATTGAGAGTGACTCTTGGATGAGACTTTGAAACATCTTCTATTAAACAGTGTCCAGATGATACAACTGAAACTTTTTCTACCCTCTTAGACAAATGAGAGGTTACATCCGACCTATTTCACCTTAATGATAAATCACTGACAATTAATTACCAGACTGAAAAGTGTGCATGTCAATGTACATCCATTGATATTTATTGCAGTTACAACGTATTCATAAATAATAAGAATATTTGTATATTCTTTATATTAATAGGGTCTACATTGAGACACATAGTTTATCACACGCTTCGCACAGCTGCGTTTTAGCCACAGGTGATGGTGTGTCATATTCGCCAGCAAGCTCAGCTTGGTCTTCATATGTTCCAGATCCACTCTATCAGCTGTGTGCGTTGCCATGGATCAAGCGCGGTGGGCTTTGTGAGTCCGCTACGTTCTCCAGGATAAACTGTTTATATTTTTCTTATCTTCACTTTAAAAATGTTTGGGGATGAATTATGAGAGGTGGCCTGAGCAGTGGGATAGGCTTTGGTTTGTTAGGGTGTCATCTGTCTAAGGAATTCTGTCTTATGTTCATTTTGTAAAGTACCCCTGAACTGATTTTATTTTCTGCCGTTTTTGTTTTTGTTTGTTTTATGTTCTTTATATATAGTAAAAAAGAATAAAAATGATATTTTGCGGGGTATACTCATAAAAGTATTCACTTTATATGTGTGTTCAGGAAGGTCCCTAATACAGAAAAAATCCAGATTTCTCTAATATCAATGTTTTGATCCCTTGTTCCCTGTTACCCATATATGAATGGTAAGTGAGGAGATTGATAGTCGTTAACGTCATCCTCAACTTCTAGTATATGGTGGACATCAACTTACTCCTACTAAATAATTGACTACTGAATAATTATTACCTTGCATGATGATCCTGAATTTCGGCTCTGAGAGCAAGCTTATTGAACGGAGTGAGTGTAGCTGCTCTCCACGGCCTCCAGCAGGGTCAGCCGCATTTTCTGAGCCCTGATGCGACGTGAGCATCGGTGAATGGGATACACTCCAGGTCTGCACATCTAAGGGAGACAAGGGGGAGACAGTGAAACACAAGGGGGAGACAGTGAAACACAAGGGGGAGACAGGGCGAGCAACACAAGGGGGAGCACAGGGAGCAAACACTAAGGGAAGACAGAGGAGCAACACAAGGGAGACAGGGTGCAACACAAGGGGAGAACAGTGAAACACAAGGGGGATGACAGGGACAACATCAAGGGGGAGACCAGTGAAAAACAAGGGGGATTGAAGGAGCAACATCAGGGGGAGACATGAGAACAACACAAGGGGGAGATCTGGGAGCCTAACACAAGGTGGGAGACAGGGAGCAACACAGGGGGAGATTTAGGGAGCATACACAAGGGGAGAGCAGTGAAAGCCAAGTGGGGACAGGAGAACACAAGGGGGAGACAGGAGCAAACATCAAGGGGGAACAGGGACAAGGAGCAGTGAAACACAAGGGGAGACAGGGAGAAACGGTTTGTTAGTGACATCGAACACAAGGGGACAGGAAGCAATCCGGAGGTAGAAACACGGGAGACAGACAGAGCCACGGGGACGGGCTACACAAGTGGGGAGACACGGCAGCCACAAGGGGGATGACAGCGAGCCAACCACAAGGGGGGAAGACAGGAGCAAACACAAGGGGGAACGTGAACAAGGGAGTAGGACAACAAAGGAACAAGCAATACAAGGGAGACAGTGAAACACAAAGGGGGGAGGACACAGGGAGAGCAGGACACAAGGGGAGACAGTAGGAGAACACAAGGGGAGACGGAGCAGGAGAAGGGCACAAGGGGGAGACGGGGCACAGGGAACGGACAAGGGAACGAGAGCAAACACAAGGGGAGAACGACAATCAAGGAAGGAGCAACACAAGGGGGAGACAGGTGAGTAACACAGGGGAGGACAGAGGGAGACAGACACGGCGAGACGGGAAACGACAAGGGGACACGAAAAAAAAAAGAAAAAAATAATGGGGGAGAACACGGGAGAACACGCACAGGGGGCACAGAGACACAAGGGACGACGAAACATCAATGGGGAGCAAGGTGAGCAGCACGAAGAAGGAGACACACTGCTGTGTCTCAATTCCTGGCTCATGCTCTGGGAGGACCCAGCCGACAGAGCTGACGTCTTCAGAGAACCTCTGTGGACCGCAAAAGGGGTGCCGAAATAGGACAGGCCGAGCCCACAGAGCCTGCTTATGCTAACCCACGCCAAAATCTAATGTTCAGCTCTTGTAAAACATAAGAATGACAATGTTCCTGTGAGAACTGTCAAAATGATCTAGAAGTTTCACCAAAAAAGTAATGAAATAGGCAGTCTTCATTTCAGAATGGGATTTTATAATGACAAGGGAAAACATGAAAGGACTTTCACTTTCTAAAGAGAGAGGACTGTGTTTTCTGGAGGAAATATATCGTCATCATGAGAATGGAGCTTGTTTGTCATGTTCACGACGTCTCACTTATGGCAGTCAGCATGAACCAGAATTAAGACCAAAACGTTTTTACTCCCGATTCATTCGCTTTAATATGAATGTGTTACAGAAACACACATTCAAATAAGCTGCAATTTACAGTTCAAATCAAACTTGAACAGTTTTGCGAGCGTTCTGCCCTTTTATGACAACACTCGTGCGTGCACATGTTCGCCCCCCTCATAGTCGGGGCGCTGTTTTGCTCTCCGCCTGTTTTAAACATCTGACTAGCGCCGCGCAGTTGCATTATGGGATATTTAAGGCCACGAAGAGATTTTCTCCATGGAAACGCAGGTCACATTTGTCGGCCTCATTCGTGGGCTGCATGAAATGGGACAGGAAGTCATGAAACCGGCCTGCAAATGTAGCCTTCAGAGACCCGGAAATGAGACACAGCCCAACAAAACATATACAATCGGGTCCTCCCCACAGGTGGACTCAACATCAAGCCGGGGACGACCTACGGGGGACCACGGGGGCGCACGGGGCACGTGAGCGACGGGGACCGCGCGACCGGGGACGCGACGGGGACGACCCGGGGCAGACGACCGCGGGAGCGACGCGGAGACCGCGGGGCCGACCGCGGCGGAACCGCAGTACATGCATGGGACGAACACGGTGGGACACGCAGAACGGTGCGTACCACGAGGGCGACCGTCAGGTAGCTGATAATTACATCTCTCCTTGTATAGAGGTTAGCGTGTAATTGTTGCACTGTCCCTGTCTCACGTAAATAAACTCAAACTCACCTCATAAAATGAGTTTATAATAGTCAAGGAAAACAGGACTTTTATTTTTATAAACGAATAAACAGAACAGAACACAAAATGAGAGTGTGAATCGCAATAACACAGACGTCCACTAAACATAAATATAAACAATATCACGGCACATTTAAATTAAAATAACCGTCACATTTAGTCCAAAATGTATCAAATATCTCCATTTCCAAATGAAATCAGAGAGGCATTTTTTCCATTTGCCTGATGTCTGTTCCTATCTCAGTCCAGTCCTCGATCGTTGGTGATGTTTGTGTCAACCATTTCTTTGTGAATGCCCTTTTTCCTGCCGCCAAAAGACATTCCAAAGGTATCCACTTATTGTGGCAGGAGTTTTGAGGCCAAGTACAGAGTTCTAAAGTTCAGAGGGAAATGTCAAAAACAGTCTGCAGTGCACTGTGAACTTCAGTCACATATTTCTGAGAAACAGGACAGTCCAGAACACGTGATAGTGGTTTGGCTTCTGGTGCCACATTTTTCCAACATAAGTGCCTGGTCCCGCCTCCTGTTTGCTTTGTATTTGGAACCTTTGG
Source organism: Chaenogobius annularis (assembly GCA_015082035.1). Classification (NCBI taxonomy): domain Eukaryota; kingdom Metazoa; phylum Chordata; class Actinopteri; order Gobiiformes; family Gobiidae; genus Chaenogobius; species Chaenogobius annularis. Next base: position 187,054 of record BJKM01000652.1, read on the forward strand.
CCCAATATATTAGACAATCAGAAACAATTCATGGTGTTACAAATAAGTGCCTGCTATGCAGATGATGTTCTACTATATTTCACCAAACCAGAAATGTCCATACCCAATGGGATGTATTTCCTTCAAAAAGCTGCCCCAATGGCTGGATACAAATTAAATACAAAAAACTGAACTTCTCTCATTCTTGGATTCCAAATCAGAAAGGGGTTTATTGCCATTGAACAGAATTCACAAACTAAGAACTTGCTTTGGCATTAGAAGCGCATCACACAACAATGAATAATATTAGTAGCAAAATATATCAAAAAGAATTTTAGAATAAAATAAAATAGACTTGGTCTGAATATATACAGCTGGTGATAGGTTTTTACAAATAAGGAGTTAGTATAACCAAGAAATGAAAGTAAGTAATGACCATTATAACCCTCGGATGGAAATCACATGGAAATCACACGTCATACAAATCGGAACATTCAAGGGGAATAATATAAAAATGATATAAATGCATGAATAATCTGGACAGTCATTCAGTTGTATATATATATTTAAAAAATAGGAAAAAGAAGGTAACTTTGTTTAGACCTATGAAGAATGGGAAAATATAAGATGTAGTTAATGATTGTTATCAATGACTGAAGTTCAGGAGGTGGACCACGCCTCAACCTCCTACTCCTCCTACAACCGCTCCTCCACTCTTCAACCACACCTCTAATTACCCAGAGGGACTTTCTACAGGCCTATCCCAGCATCTCTGGTTGTCTGTGCTCTCTCGGCCTCCTTCTTCCCCCCCAGTCCCTATCGTCTTCACCTTAACACTTCACCATCTAAGGAAAGGGCTGGGCTGATCACCTGACATGGAGCCCCCATCCTGAGCCTCTACCCAGCCAACTCTAATCCATCTATTGTCATCGACATCATCGTCATGGCCATCGTCACCGTTATCAATAAATGTTCCGTGGTATTCCATTGTTGTGGCGTGGTCTTTGCTGGTGAACTATAACACGTTTCTTCACACCATCAAACTGCTCACTATTCACTGGAGAAACTGCATTCAGGAGGCCCACCATTACCAAGTTTTTGGGACTGTTCTGTTGCTTAGAAATATTGGACTGAGATCAATAAAGTGCTACAGACCCACTTTGCAACTGTGTGCCTCAGCCTCAAAACCCCTGCCATGAGCGCGATGAATGGATACCTGTGGAGCATACTCCCAGCTGCAGGTAAAAAGGCCTCGAACTGCACAGAAGATCAAGGACTGGACACAAATTATAACTGACTTTTGAAAAATGGAAAGAATAACATTTGGACTCAATTTGAAGATGTATCTTTTTGAAAGTCTTTGGACAAGATGGGACTAACTTTGAATTATTATGAATCATTTTGTTTTATTTTGCTCTCTGTGTCATGTTTTCTGTGTTATGTTCGGTGTATACATTCTGAAAAATTGGATAAAAGGAAAATTGCAAAAAAGAAAGATGGACAGATTGAGATGGAATCATGTGAAATCATGAATTATTTGGGAGGGTTTTATCAGTCGAGAGTCCACAGTCGATCCGCTCAGTAAAACATGGGGTTTTCAGTGGAAGTCAGACATTTGAATAGAGTTTATGTTTCTGGAATTATTACTAAAGCCATTTTTACTTTGTTCCTGGAAAGACCACATCAAATCAAATTGAAAATCGAGATGGATCAAAATGAGAAAAAACATTTTTGATGCTTTTCCCCATATCGCCACATGGCAGGGCGTGTGTAAAGGTGTGCTGACCTGTTGGCCCAGAAGAGCAGCTCGGTCTGGGGCGTGGGGTGAGTACCGCGGAGAAGTTCTTCAGAAGAGTCTCTTCTGAGCACGGCATGCACCTGGTGGATCCAGCCTATGAGCGCCGACTCCAGGGCGTGGATCAGGCTCTTATCCACCATCTTCACACTGTCAGAGAAACCGCTCACATTTACGACAGCAACATCAAAGTACGACAGTAAGATTATTAAGAAGGGTACGTTTTGGACAAGTCTGAACTTTGACTCTTGACTTACCTCAAGAAATATGTTTTACATATTTTAAACGTCAATTATATGAAAAACATGTTCTGTGACCTTGTACTTAATCCCATTGTGTGCTGACTTGAAACATAACGAAGAATGTTTGAATTTGAAATATTTTTGCAAACTTTGAAAGCCAAGAATTGTTTTTTTATGATGTATTGGAGTGTGTCACATGTTGCTTTTTTACATCTAACCGAGGGCACGTGTCGGGCACGTGTCGGGCACGTGTCGGGCACGTGTCGGGCACGTGTCGGGCACGTGTCACTCGACCTGTCCGCAGTGTCCTTGGTTTGCAGCAGCAGCTCACCTCTGCGCTTACCCGTTAGGGTTAGGACACCAGATGGATATTGTGTGCAAATGTAATTGTGTGATATTAGTCCGCTTCTGTATGTGGTCCTTGTTTCAGATAGGCCCACCAGCCTAACTTACAGGAGCTTGTTGCATAATTCATGCTTAATGCAAAAAGAAATTCGGATTAATCACGTGCCCTAATTGTCACTAAAGGGTACTAATATGGCCGTAGTAAATTCACCTTTCCAGTTGGCTGCCAAACCGCCATTAAAAGTAACAACAGCATTGGTAGCATGGGTAACCCGTGCTACTGCCATCTTGAGGACAAAAGCTGCAAGTTTCACTGTTGGCTGTGCCAACAAAAAGTCTCAAAACAAGGCATTCTTTATCTTCTGTAACAAAAGACCCATTAGTCCAGAAATGTGTTACTGTGGTCAGGAGGGACCAGTGCACTTACAGGATGAGTCAGCTCCATGAGCTCTTCATTTCGGGTCGTTGGCAACTGGCAATGGTATGCTGATTTGCTAATAAACATTAGCCGACGTTGCAGACAGTTTTAACGAGCCTCATTTCTAACTGTCCGGGTGTCTTGAAAGCTTTGAGGGGGCGGGCGGAGAGGGCGTGCCCGGCGCAGAGGGCGTGCCCGGCGCAGAGGGCGTGCCCGGCGCAGAGGGCGTGCCCGGCGCAGAGGGCGTGCCCGGCGCAGAGGGCGTGCCCGGCGCAGAGGGCGTGTGGACGAGGAAGAGCAGATGGAAATGTCCACAAAAGTTTGTCTTTTAAGTGTCAGCGACTCGCCGCTGTAGAGAAGGATCAAAGCCCAGAACTTGTGTCTTCTTCAACTCTCAACCCTTTCACTTTTCACTTTTCTCTGCTGTTTTCATGACCATCTAACAGAGGCAACAGCATGTCTGCAACATGTGACCATAGATAAGTCACATGACTCAAATGGATATGAAAACATGCCTTGCATAATTCTTACTATGACGGGTTGAGTCCGTCTCCGTTTGTAGGGTCTCCGTTTCTCTGCTGAACAACCACACTTCTCCGACACTTATTCGCCAAGAGTGCACAGTTGAGCGTGTTCGAATTCTACTAATCGTGCACGCCAGCCTCGCTCCTCCGATGCGGCGCGTCGGCCCAAAACTGAACCAGTACTTCCTTGTAGTTGAAATGGGTGCTGTTGGCGCCGTGGTGCTGACCATGTGACATCCATGATGGAACCACAGTTTTACGTATTTCTATTGTGTTATTTTCAACTTGAATGTGTAATTATAATTTTTTTTGCTCAGTAGGAAGATGCCACACGTGTTTGTTGTACATTTATTTTGTTTGGTAGTGATCTATGTATTTTACTCAGTGGGAGGGGCACATGGAGGATAACGGGGAGGGGCTCTTGGCTGAGGGATTTGTGTTGACTTGGCTCACCTGCTGTACTTCTCTGGGGCAGCATGATCCAGCCTCTCTGCTCCATCTGGAAGGGGCAGCAGCGTCTTGCCATGGACAGAGCCACACACCCCCAACACACTGCTCTGGAGAGAGTGCAGGTGGCGCCTGATGTCCTGGGACACCACCTGAGGCCAGGCTGAGTGGTTTCTGCTGTTGGAGAGCAGTGGAACAACCACCTACGGAACATTGGTCTGATGAAGAGTGCCCGGTCAACACATCAACACATTTACACAATTGCAAATCAAACAAACACAGGACGTTTTTCATAAATAAAGAAACCTACTTTCAAAAGAGTACAAATAAAATACTAAAAATCTGTCTTACAAAGTGTTGGTTAAATGCTTCAAATATATTTGTTTTGCTTTCAGACTAATTGAATCTTTAATCATTTCATCTGGTAAAGACGGAGCAGAATATTGCGATAAGGATTAAACAGCTTGCCAACATTTTGCAGAATTGCCCTGTGATTCAGTGAACGTATTTTCATTATTGGAAATAATAACTGAGTTTATTTGAAATCAGTATTTAATTGTCATATATGACTTATTGCAAGCAGCCTGATGGCTGCCCCTGGCAGTTTGGTCCATATCATTCAGCTGGATTTTGTAACCACATACCAGGGATGCTTTGGGAGTTAAAGCAGGGGTTCCCAAACTTTTCAGGTTGGGACCTCAAAAATAACCATACAACCAACTCGGGACCCTCACAGTAAATCTATAGAGTCTATCCGTCTGTCTAGAAGTTGTAAATCGTTTAAGAAAGTAGGTTTATTTGTATTTATTGAAGTAGTTTATGCTTTCAAGTTAAAACAATAAATGTAATACAGTGTCATAATTAAAAAATGACATTATGAAATCATCTCGTGACCCCCAGCTCACACCCGCGACCCCCCGAGTGGTCCCGATCCTCACTTTGGAAACCCCTGGGTTAAAGAACTGATTGCGGGTCGTTGGTTTATACAACAGAACTTATTAAGTGTTGAAGTCTGAAGTGGGAAACATTTTGACATTAACATGTCAGTTTAAGTTCTTTGTGGACCCATTTCAAATAACCTTTCTAATTTAATGCAATAGGCTTCAAAGAACCCATTTCACTGTATTTTTAAAGCCTAAATTAAGTTGCATTATAAATGTGCTCTGTTCATTCTTGGGGTTTGTCTCCTCCGGCTCTAACTGAACGTGTCCTTACCTGGCTTAGTCACTTCTACAGTTCGTTCTGGTAACCATTTCCCATCAGAAATAGAAGTACCCAACAGCGTTCGACCCCAAAGAAGCGAGCAAAGGGTCTTCATGTGGGAAGCGAACACGTGTGCGGATAAGTGGCCCCCGGTACGGCTCCCACAGTCGCAGTCCGGTCGTTAGGCGACACGGTAACAGTGATTACCGTGACCAGGGCTTACCTCCTGCACCAGGGCGGAGAAGTGCTCCAGGGTGGCGGGGGACAGCTCCCCGTACGCCAGGCTCTCCTTCATGCTCTCCGCTCTCAGCGCAGTCTGGCTCCGCTTCACAAAGTAGACCGCTTTGCTTTTGGACGTAACCATGATCGTGTCCGTGGGCTGCAGCGCTCCGGTCGTGGTCAGGGTCACCAGGAGAATCTTCGGCTCGGATTTGTCCAGAAAGTCCTGCAGTAGCTGCCGGTTCTCCTCCGCGGACATGCACTTGCTCCAACGCTCCGGTTTGAGCTTCAGGGCACTCAGAACATGCTCCTGGAGGAAAAGAAGGCGCAGGTCCTCAGGTGTGTCGTCCATGTCCACAGTCAGCTCAGCAGTCTGCACCCGTGTCCCGGGACAGGGAGGTGCTGATTATATGGTGTCTCCATGGGAACGCACCACTGTTTGCATCTACAAGTTACTGAGCGACACAACTGACCTCTGATCCAGGGTCAGCCTCCAACTGAGGTTTCTATTGTTGGTTGGTAGAAACAACATGACCAGAAAGCAAGACCAAACAATACAATTCATAAGAATAATATTCAAAGTATTTAGTCATTGTAAGAACAAAACAGAAATAAAATCACAGCACGTCTCCAGTTCCATGACGACCAAAGTTTATCACATTTGTCCATTTCCAAATCAAGTCTGAATGTCATTTTTTCCATTTGCCTGATGTCTGTTCCTATTCGTTGGTGATGTTTGTGTCAGCCATTTCTTTGTGATGGCCTTTTCCTGCCACTAAAAGCACGTTCCAAAGGTATCCATTTCTTGTGTCCATGGCAGGAGTTTTGTGGCCCAAGTACAGAGTTCTAAAGTTCAGAGGGAAATGTCAAAAACAGTCTGCAGTGCGTTGTGAACTTCAGTCCCATATTTCTGAGCAACAGGACAGTCCCAGGACATGTGACAGTGGTTTGCCTCCTGGTGGCGCTGTTTCTCCAACAGTGGCATTTCCCTGTGAGTAATGGGCACTTTGACATTGGTGTAACAAACAGGCAGTGTGTTACCCTAAGTACTCGCACCTTCACTAGAGCACTTTAAAATTACACATGGCACTTTGGATTGCACACAGCACTTTTAAACATAATTTGCAAAAAAAGCTACATTGCACATAATTGGTTTTTAAAAGTATTTATTATCGTTTTTCCTTTTGACCACTTTTTTAATCCTAGGCACAGTGGCACTTTGATTGGCAGCTGCTGGTCCCTGGGGGGAGAGGAAAACACATTAGTTTACCACTTACAATAAATAGTGTTTGTGCAATATAGTGCAATATCTGTTTGAGAATGTTTTAAGGGTTGTGTGTTAGTGCATTTTAGTGAAGTGTTTTAGTGAATGTTGAATTTAGTACTTGTGTTCTTGTGTCCAGATGGCAAATGGGACCCCTGAGGAACGACTTCCCCTTTTTAAGGTTCCGGGCCAGACCAAGTGAAGGACATGTATAGAGGAAGTGAGATGGGAGTTTTCATGGTTTATGGGTTTTAAGTATATTTGGTGTTTGGGTTTTTAGGGTTTTATATTTAGTTGGGTTTGTTAAATAGTTGTTGGGTTTTTGTTTTGGAAAAAGTGGTTAGGATGTTTTTAAAAGAGCTAATGTGAAACGGTCATCCCTGTGTTAGCCACAGTGGTTTTATCCTATTAGTGGAACCAGATAAAAGGCGCCTCATTCATCAGTCTGTGTTCTGCTCCTGAAGAGGAAGCGGCTGCTGCACCTGCCCTTGCGTTTTTGCGCCTTGCGGTTTTTTGCGCCTTGCGGTTTTTGCGCCTTGCGGTTTTTGCGCCTTGCGGTTTTTTGCGCCTTGCGGTTTTTGCGCCTTGCGTTTTTGCGCCTTGCGGTTTTTGCGCCTTGCCGTTTTTTGCGCCTTGCGTTTCTTGCGCCTTGCGTTTTGTAAATATGCTTCAATCAAAAAAGTAAAGAAAAGATGTGGACCACATATTCTGTTTTGGTCTGAGTTTTTGACCTTTTTACTGCTCTCCAAGCTCACGGCTAACCTACATCACAAAAACGTGACAACAATATTGCCTCCAGACATGTGACTATGTGGTCCTCCACTGGCATGTCCACTCTTCATCTGTCAAGACAAGATGACCTTCTTTTTGCCATTTCATTTTAATATATTTAGTTGAATAGTTGTCCGGATTAGAAAATGCATTGATATAATTAAGATATTATTCCCCTTGAAAGTTCAGATTTATAAGCCTTGATAGAAATTTCAGTCAGAGGGTTATGATCATGACTTTGTTTAATTTCTTGGTTATAATAACTCCTTATTTGTAAAAACCTATAAAAGTCTGTTTCTCCAAGTCAAAGGATTCTTTCAACATATCAAAGCTTTTCATGTAATTCTCTTTTACAATCTGGTGAAAGACGTTTAGACCTTTTGTAATCCAGACCTTGAATCTCGGGTCAGTTCTATTTGGTGCAAAACCTTGGTCATAAACCAACCAGTGATTTTAACATCTTTGTTTAGTTTGTATGTTTTAATCAGCTCTTTCCATGTTGTAAGCACAGATTTTACCCTGGGATTCTTCACTTCCTCTAAATGACTCCAAATGATGTCATCTTCCAGTAAGGCCTGTACAGGAACCCCCGGCACAACATTACTCCATTGAGCTTCATATTCTGGGTCACACCAACAACGCTGATTTGAGCTGAAATACAGTCATTTTTCAGACATGGTAAACCCCGCCTCCTTTTTCTTTTGATAATTGTAGCGTTAAATTGGATTTGAGGTTTCTTGCCTTGCCACACAAATCTTGAGATCGCTTTATTCCACTCATCAAACAGCCGAGTGGGGATGGAAATTGGGAGAGTCTGGAACAGAGAGTGAAATCTGGGCTTTTTATAGTTTCAATCCTTTGATTTAGATTTACCGTATTCTCTGCACCATAAAGCTCACTGGATTATAAGGCGCACTGACAATGAATGGTCTATTTTTGAACTTCTTTCATATATAAGGCGCACCGGACGATAAGGCGCATTAAAACAGTCCCAACCTTGTTCAATGGAAACATGTTCTGACACAGTCTGATACATTAAATCAAAACGTTAGCGTATTCACAATAACTAACAATTGTTCAGTTATTACTATAACACGTTATTCCTCGTCCACAAATCCTTCAAATTCCTTCTACACACACTGTAATATTATGGTGACAGCAGCTATTACTCCGCGACGCTCCTGGCTACGGTAAACCGTAATGCTGCAAGCGGTGCGGCTTTGAGTTTACCAAAGTCGTGATAAAACATTTGGACAGATTTTTGAGCGCTGTGTACCACATAAAATCGGTCCGAGGTCAGTAAGCACAACCAGAATTAATCCATATATAAAACGCTCTGGGTTATAAGGCGCGCTGTCATTTTTTGAGAAAAATAAAGGTTTTTAAGTGCACCTTATAGTGCGGAAAATATGGTTCAGAGGATCCCTCTGAACCGGAGAGTCCATTTTTCAAGACCTTTCTTTTTAGTGGCGAAAAAAATGCCCAGGCTCCTTATATTTTCCCCCGGGTGAACACCAACTATAGAGATATGCAAATATATGTTTTCTTTACAAATAAAAAGTATTTTTTTTTGTTCTGAACAGTTTTATTAAAGTGATGCCAAAAAAATAATAATATAAGAACATAAATGAGGACAATTTTGACACAGGAATATTTCATACAAATTAGTTTCCTAAGAAAAACAGGGAGGGATGTTTGAGCATCACACCCGGGGCCCTCGCACTGTGCCATTTCCAGTTCATGGAACTCAGAATCCCAAAACGTCTCTTTTGGTTACTTTGTCTAATAAATAGATTTTTCTCATTTATTTACAGTAAACACAACTTGACCAGGACTTAACCAGGACTCAACTAGGTCTAAACCAGGTCTGAACCAGACCAAAGAAGTCCCTAAAGTCAATGAGTCCATTTTCCCGATGCTTTTATCCAACCACATCATCTGCAGTTTAACTGGAGACATTTGACCTACTCCAGCTCAGTTAAACACTGCAAGGATACATGAGGATGGGAGGGCAGTCCCGGTCTTAGTCCTGGGCTTATTCCTGGTCTCATCAGGTCTCCTCACTGGATCTTAATGCTCCTGGTCTCAATCCTGGTCCTCACTGGGTCTTCACGCAGACCACACAGCGTCCAATGCTTTGCTCCTGTTGGTACTGCTGGCTCAGGCTGTCCGCCTGGCTTTTGGACTGGAGGTAGTCCTGGCTGGGATCCTGGTCTCGGGGCTGGTCCTGGCTGGGTTCTGGTACCAGTTGGACTCGGGTGAGCCAGAAGCTATAGATGTTGGAGAAGTAGTGGCAGGTTCCTCGTGGGCCTTGGCACTCAACGAAGGGCTGAGGTCTGAAGAGTGGAAGACACGACCCAGAGGACGTGAGGGACTGTCCCCCGCCCTCGTCCCCTGCCCCAGTGTGCTGAAAGACATTTGAGAAAGACGTGAGACAGCTGGGACAACCCAAACCCCTGCCCCACCACCATATGGTTTTATTTGAATATGATAATGTTCTTATAAGTTTTTGAAGAACAGCCTGAAGACCAGGACTCACCATGAGGAAGGAGAAGCCGGTCCAGAGTGGGGCCCATGAGGGGGGGCACTGAGGGGGGCGGGGGGCCTGAGAGTGAAGGGACACAACAGAAGAGGGCCCCTCACACACCACACAGCGACTGATGTGCTCTCGAATACTGTCCCCCACCACAGGGAGCGCCGGCACCACCCCAGATGCCGACAGCCAATAGGATTTATCGTTCCTCGATGAGTATGAGCAGTGGGCGGAGTTACAGGAGGAAAACGGCATTGTAGAAAATATCCGCACACAGGAGCCCGCCTGGCCTGGATTTTTTTTAAAAATTCAAATAATATCAAATCAACAAGTACATCAAATCAAACCATTTTGAACATTATAGAAACTATAAAGTGGAGAAACGCAGAGAGGACTGAGCAAACACACACAAATGTATGGTAGGAAAAGATTAAAAGGTCATTCAGACAAGATGTTTCCACTTCCATCTAAAGTCCTTCTCTTTTCTTTTTTTTTCCTGCTAAAATTATTATTATGTACTTTAAAAAAATAAATACATTCAAAACATAAAACAACAAACAAGACAAGACCAGAGAGAAAACATAGGTAAGAATAAAAATAAAAAATTGTAAAGTGAGGCATCCAAATAAAAGGATGTTAAACAACACATTTAATGTGAAATGTCCTTTTCTCTCGTATACTGTATATCAAAAACGGACATAGACGCAGGTTTCAGAGGCGATGCGCGGTTGGTTTGAATGGAAAGCGCAGGGTTATGATTTTATCCATGTGATTTTTGTACTTTTGTTCCAAACAATTTGCCCTAACGACCAAATCTGTAGGTGAAACTGGCAAACAAAAAAGTTTTAGTTTCAGTTATTACTCCTCCTTGTGGGCAGGACTAATTATATTATAAACGGTAGCTTTTCAAACCATTTTCCTCAGCTTGAAAAGGACTTTCAAAAAGAAGTCGGAACATCTTGTTTAAAAAAAATATATATACAGAGTCTGGATGACTACATTTTCCTACCATGGATCACGCCTGGACAAATGAGGCACAGTCAAATAAAATAAAACAAACGGACAGTTATACTCTTCATATGAAACATTAATCCTGGTATTTGAATAGAGTGGTCTCACTGAAGCTTTCGACCATGAGGGCCATTCTGCTGAATTGGTGCCATCTGAGTCTGAAGTACAGTTTTATGTATTTTTATCAAATTTCGCAATAAAATATATTTTTGTTAAATTTGGAACATTTTGAATCTATGTAGCTTTGAAAAAATTCCACACTCTCCCTTCTCACGTCCACGAACGGGTTTTAAATCCTCCCTCTCAAGTTTTGGGCTGCTATGAAATTTCAAAAATGAACACAAATATTTTTACTATGTATTTTGGTCAAAGTTTTTAGACATGGTTGTACATCAACGCCTGAAGCATGTATTTTAACACGAAACTATAAGACTGAAGGCTAAACTGTGGTGAACTTAAACTTAAACCTGAATCTGGACTGGATCAAGAGGACAAGCTAACAACGTGGATGATTAAAGGTTTGGACTTTGATGGAATTACAAGCTGGGACGTCAGGCTAGAATCACGCAATCACGCACTCTCTCCACTGTTGCCGAAATTTGACTTAAAAATCACTGTTTCACCCACATAATCCCAAGAAACAAGAAGCAAGTAATGAGTAAACATGGAAAACACAAGACTGGTAACGCTATGGGAACTAAACAATCAAAGCTGACGGACCGTGGCTTCAAGGGAAAATAGCCCGCCTCACAGGCTAACTAGGCTAATATGGCTAACAGGCCCGGCCCACAGCTGCTAAACAAAGCTCCGTTCTCGATGTGGAATCTCAAGGCTCTCGCTTGTTGGACAGAGGAGATAACTTTACAACAGCTGGGACATGGCATGACGACAGGGAGGTGTTAAAAATGTTTGTGAAGATGGGAGTAAGCTGCACTGCGCAGTGTCTCAGGGTGGAGGGGGAGACACCATCTGGTCTAGCAGCTTTTCGGGGGTTTAACTTGTGGAAGAGCCTGTTTATATCCTGTCTCTGAACTGAGATGGATGTGAGGTGGGGGGAGGAGGGGTCCGTGGTGGGTGGTGATTTATTCATTCATGCTAGTTTACACATTATTGCGTGGCTATGCTTATAAACCACACATCCTCCAGTTCTTTTTTTTGTTTTTCTTGTTTTGTTTGTTGCCCGTAGGCTTTATTGACAGGAAAGCACAGAGTGAAATGGGGGATGAGAGAGAAGGGAGGACATGTAGTAAATTGTTGTAGTCAGGAATCGACCTCACGACACTGCGCCACTGCAGACTGAGCCAAGCATTCGTGTCCTGTGCCTTTAACCACTCGACAACCGGGCAGCAAACATCCTCCAGTTCTTGGAGTCTTATTTGACCAGGAGCTCTTGTTCAAAGCACATATAAATCAAGCCTGTAAAACAGTCTATTTCCATCTGCGTAATATGGATAAAATCAGAAAAATCTTGCCTAAAAGCAATGCTGTATCCATGCATTTGTAACATCTAGATTAGAGCAACATCCCTGCTTAAAAAGGTCTTCTTTGAAATGGCTTATGGTCGGGCCAATTAGGAACAGAAATAAAAACCTACAGTTTCCCAGCTCCTCTGCCCTTGGAGAAACTATGGGGGAAGTATGGCAGTTTGAGCACTATCCTCTGAGAAAGACTACTTTTACTGTAGTTCTTCATCCATCTCGAAGAACTGGTTCTCCTTATTAGTGGTTCAGGCTCCACAATCTATCTGCCTGCCCATCAAACAGAGTCGAATTTCTCCATCCCTGTGGAACTCCTCGAGTTTTCTACTTTATCCCAAAGAGTAACTATGTCCTTGCCAAGAAGGAGGGTCTAAAGACAGGGGACTTTGGGACATTTGTCTAAGGACAGGGGATACTGGGACTTTGCCAAATTTCCTATAAACATTGTTTAATTTGTTTTCATTGTCGCCCTTCAAGGGCGCTACAAAATAAATTGAATTGAATAAAGGTTAGCCTACCTGCAGACAGGTACAAATTCAAAACAGCAATTCAATGGTGATGGCTCTTATGTAAGAATTCGAGGTCTTACCCAGGTCTTGGGTATGGGCCTTTTCCTGTCCCTCCAGGTACAGGAGGCTGTAGCCACTCCACAGCACCGTCATGTCGGTGGGACACACAGGGACAAGCTTCGATTGGCTGTGGATGACCAATAGAAAGCCAGCACTCAGCGTGTAGGAGGTGCCGGGCGGGCCACTGTCCCCGATTGGTCCAGGGTCACCTGAAACAGGAAGTGATATAAAGTTCCCCCCTCAATATTCATGCATACATGTGATCTCGAAAACTTAGACGATCCAAACTCAGGCTCTTGAACACAACTCGGGATAGAATTTTATTTTGGAGAATAAAGAAGGGTTGGACTCCGAATTCCGGAATTTATTTCACAGTGACAGACGCCATTTGGGATTTGAGAGGGATTTTGTTTAATATTAGACACTGATTATTCTACTTTGTAAATAAAACACATTTAAAGCACATTTCAGCTTTATATTAGTTATATTAATATTAACTGCAAAATTACCTTATCAGCAGTGTGCAAACAATACATCCCCTCATATAACAACAATAAGACTTATTTTTTGGAAAAACACACAACACACAGAAACACAACACACAGAAAACAAAAAAACATCAACAATAATAACTTTTTTTTTTTTTTAAACAGCAAAACAAACAGCACAGCGTGATAAAACTTAAATGAAATTACAGAACAACTTGTCCTACATACATACATACAAATATATCAAATATGTCCATTTTCATATTAAGTCTGAAAGTCATTTTTTCCATTTGCCTGATGTCTGTTCCTATGTAAGTCCAGTCCTTGATCGTTGGTGATGTTTGTGTCAACCATTTCTTTGTGATGTCTTTTTTTTCTGTTGCCAAAAGTAAATGCCAAAGGTATCCATTTATTGCAGGGGTGGGCAGTTATTTCCCTCGAGGGCCATATTGGAATCCAGGCGAGTGGCGGGGGGCCGGCCCGCGATCATTGGTGTAAAAAATTCTTATCATTATTAGCATTTTTCTGTAAAATACTGTCGACTGAATCTATTATTCATTAATTTCATGTTATCTTTATTAAGGACACAAGTGCAGACACATGTTACAGCGCCCAAGACAGTTAAAAATAAAAGAAACTAAGAGTAAAACACATATGATCCCCGGGGGAGGAGGGCCGGATTAAAACAGGCCGAGGGCCGGATTAAAAACAGGCCGAGGGCCTGATCCGGCCCCTGGGCCGCAAATGCCCAGGTGTGATTTATTGTGTCCATGGCAGGAGTTTTCAGAATCAGAATCAGAAATCAGAAAGAGTTTATTGCCTTTGTCAATGAACAAAATTCGCAAACATAGGAACTTGTCTCGGCATTAAGGTGCAACATAAAACACTGAGTTTGAGGCTCAAGTACATAGTTCTAAAGTTCAGAGGGATGGAAATGTAAAAAAAACAGTCTGCAGTGCGTTGTGAACTTCAGTCACATATTTCTGAACAACAGGACAGTCCCAGAACACGTGATAGTAGTTTGCCTCCTGGTGGCACTGTTTCTGTTGCAACAGTTGCATTTCCCTGTGAATAATGGGCACTTTGACCTGGGGTTATGAAAAAACTTTCAAGACACCTTCCCACTCCTTGTCCATCAAAACAAGATTACTTTCTCTTTCCATATTAGAAATGCATTGATATAATTTAGATAGTATTCCCCTTGATAAAAACTTTGGATGTTTCCATCTCTCCTGGCTTTCACAGGTCGCATTTCTTGTCCGATTTTCGTCATTCAAAGTTCAGTATGTAGATATTTCTCATGTGATTCCTGGACTTGCTTTCGGTATTCCTCGGTCATATTCCTCAATGGAGTTGAGTTGGATTTAAGTATGGGATCATTGAAAAAAAATGTCAAGATCGTTCTTTTAATGGAGAAAAGAGGAGAATAATTTATCTATAAGATTGCTGACAGTTCTTTGTGGAGCACCAGACCTGAATATTTAAGGGATTCCATCTGCCATTTAAATGGGTATGTATTTTTACTTATATACTTCCTGCTTCCAAAGAGTGCAGACACTTTCCTGCTTGCTCCAGCCTGCTATTGACTGCTATATTTTTATTATGACTTTTTAAAGTAAACCAAGGATTTTAAGACATTTTTTTACAGGTTTTAACAACATATCTGATGAGCCAGCGACAAGTAGAGAAGAAGGAAAACAAACTCTTGTGAACGCTGTCGGAAATATCAACAAGAAATTCAGTAGCTAAAAGCACGGATATTCACTTTAGAATCTGAAAAAGGACTCCAGGATACAATTCCATCCAGTGGTAAGAAGTCCACATTTTTTTTACAAGAAAAACAGCTACTTTCAACCTAAACCGGACTGATTCTGTGTCATTCCCAAAGCTGTCTAAAGACCGGGCTGTATCTTGGAATAAACTCGGTACAAAGCCTAAGCGACACAAAGATAATGTAACATCACCTAAAATACAGCTTACAAACAGATTTTTACCACTTTCAGAGACGGAAGTAAACGAACAAAGGAGAAATGTAATACATGACATGTCCAAAAGGAAGCAGACACAGAGAATCTGTGCCAAACGTCAAGGTCGTCTTGATTGGGGATGGTGTGATAAGTTTTAATAAAAAATTAAAACACATTATTTTCCAAGCTGCAAAATCACTGAGATTATGTCACGCATTTCTAATGTTTTGGTCACAAATAAAGGAGTTAAACAGCTGATTGTGCACGTGGGCGCACTGGACACATGACGCGAAGAGACTGAAGTTTTGAAAAGAGACTTCTTATAGTTATTCGACGTGCTTGATAAAATGGAAATAAAAAACATTCATAAGTGGACCTCTTCCAAACATCGACAGGAAGATAAACAAGTTTAGCCGGCTGCTTCAGCTGAACTCATGGCTGTCCAAAGAGTGTGCAACAAGAGGATTGCACTACATTGAGAACTTCTATCTATTCTGGAAACGAGAGGACCTGTTTAAGAGAAATGGCCCACACCTCTGCAGAGGTGGAGTGAGGGTGCTGACAGAGAACCTGCTCCACGCTCTGAGGCATTGGACTGGGCCTGGACAGGGTCCTGAGCAGAGAGTTAGAGAAGAGAGGAATGAGAGAAGAATTCCTGCTCCATCAGCCAGAGACCGAGCCAATGTTTCAAAATCAGCAGCACCACAACCACACCCTCCACCAAAGGATTTATTAGCAGCCGCTCCACCACCACCAGCAAAGGATTCAACTCCAGCTGCTCCACGATCACCTCCACCACGTCTCCAGCAAAGGACTCATCTGCAGCAGCACCACAACAATCTTCACCACGGCTAGCGCAGGAGTCAGTTCAGTTCTTTCCTGCACGGTCCTCATCAAAGGCCTTGGACCCATCTGTGGCGGGCCTGGCAGTATCCCCGCCATCGCCCCTGCCCTCAGAGCAGCCCTGGATCCCCCTGCAACATCTACTCCCACTACAGATTCCTTCACTCTCCTTTCCATCTCCACTCTCACCCAGGGGTCTTCCCAGCCATCTTGAACATCTGATCAAATCAGCAGCATTAAGATGGCTCCACTCACGCCCTAATATTAAGCCAAGAGTTCTGATATCAACGATGATGAACTCTCCCTGACTGTTGCTACACAGACAAAAATCACCCCACCAAAACCCACCCGCCTTTCACCTGGTCCCAAACGCTCACCGGCTCCCACTACACAAACAAAAAGTCCCCCCACCTATCCCCCCCTCGCCTTTCACCTGGTATCTCCCATAGCTAGGATGCACTGGGTCTCAGCGTTGCCGGGAGTGACTTATAGTCATATTAAAAATCAAACCAACCGGGGCCCTGTGTAAAAACAGCCTCCCTAGTGCTATTTCTGTAGTAACATCACACAGATGGGAAAACAAAATGCGAGTCAGACTGCCCAATCTGAGAAATTTGATTCATATTCCCTGTAAAAAGATAACGCCCAGTCTCACTGAAACTAGTCTGAAACTTGCTGTGCTAAATGTCAGATCCTTATGTAACAAATCATTCTTAATTAATAATTTTATTTCTTCTTATAATCTTGATTTTATGTTTTTAACTGAAACATGGCTTGACAAAAACACAGGAAATTTAGTTCTAATAGAGTCTGCTCCACCCAACTTTATGTTTGAATCTGAAACACGAGAAAACAAAAAGGGAGGAGGTGTGTGTGCTTTTGTTAGAGATGAAATAGTTACCCACAGGTTGTCCTTTGGGGTGTTTTCAACATTTGAGTATGTTGCCTTTAAAATTGAGCTAAAACAGTCTCCATCCATTCTCTTCATTGTTTTATACAAGCCTCCTCAGCACTGCAAAAGTTTTATTGATGATTTTACTGAGATGCTTTCAGTCGTATATGCACAGACTTTGATGGTTTGGTTATAACAGGTGATTTTCAATGTTCATGTTGATAATATTTGTGACAGAAACGCTAAAGAGCTTCATGCTGTCCTTGAAACTTTCGGTCTTACTCAGCGCGTGAGTGGCCCCACCCACAGCAGAGGGCACACTCTAGATCTTCTAATTACAAAAGGGGTTAATATTTCAAACGTCAATGTGGTCGATGTTGCTCTGTCTGTCTGATCATTTCTGTGTCTTCTTTGACCTGTCTGTTTTTTCCCAAACCACCAGCTGGTCCTGCAATTGTCCGGAGGAGACACATAAATGACAGCACGGGAAAACTGTTTATGGAAATGATAAACTTTGAAAATGTCTCATGTTCTAATGTAAATGATTTGTTGAACTCTGTTACATCTAGTGTTTTGAATGTTCTCGACACCATTGCCCCTATGAAGGCTAAAATTGTTAAAAATAAGCAGAAGGCGCCGTGGAGACATGATGATTCGGTCAGGGCACAGAAAAGGGAGTGCCACTGGGCCGAACGAAAATGGCGCAAGTCGAAGCTCCAGGTTCAGAAAGAGATTTACAGAGAGAAGTTGTACATGTACAACCTCATTTTATGAGCATGTACATGCCGTAGAACTCATTTTCAAGTGTAATGAGTTTGCATTACCGTATTTTCCGGACTTTTAGCCGCTCCCCTATATAAGCCGCATTTGCTCTATTTTTAAAAAAACGATAATAAAAACAATACATAGGCCGCACCTTTTGTATAGGCCGCAGAACTCTTTCCTTGACTTTTGCATCGCATGAGCTCGTCCCGCTGTCCCCTCCGTCCCCTCCAGCGTCTCACCGTACATTCATTGATGTTAAGCTTGCGTGCCGCGCGGTTTCCTAGCAAGATCGATGGCCTTCAGCTTAAAACTTGCTTCATACGAACTTCTTCGTTTGGGTTCCATAATGATGGGGCAAGAATTTGAAAATAATTTATAGTTTGGTAATTTTGTCGTCCGTGTTCTATTTGCTAGCTGAATAAAAAAGCAACATCTGCTTCTTTGCTTAACTTTTCTGTAGTTTTGATTCTAATTCCAGTTAGTTCGCCCCTAGCGGTGAAAGAAAAAAACCACAGAAAAGCCGCAGCCTCTAAATAAGCCGCATGGCTCAAAACATCTGACAAAAGTAGCGGCTAATAGTCCGCAAAATACGGTATTCTTTAATGACAAAGTTCAGGGCATTAAAAATGCTATACATTCTACAATGCAAAAATAACCCTAAAACCACCTACACACTTAGAGCTGACTCACTTTGCACCTGTAACTGACAAAACTGTCCAGGAGATCATCACCAGCCTGAGTTCATCTACATGCTGCCTCGATGTGTGACCTCCAGATTTCTAAAGTCTGTGCTGAACAGTTTGTTAGCACCACTCACTCAAATAGTTAACATGTCGCTCTAAGTGTGTAAAACTGCGGTCATAAAGCCTCTCCTAAAGAAGAGCAGTCTTGATGCCGCAGTACTGAGTCATTACCGGCCCATCTCTAATAATCTGCCATTTTGGGGCAAAGTCCTTGAAAAGGTTGTTTACCAACAGCTCACTGATTTCCTCTTAATAAAAACAACTCATTTGATGTTTTCAGGTTTTAGACCTCATCACAGCACTGAGACTGCTCTTGTCAAGGTGACAAATGACATCCACCTGAACACTGACGCGGGCAAAGCCTCAGTCTTAATTCTGTTAGATCTGAGTGCTGCTTTTGACACTGTCGATCATGGGACCCTCTTACAGAGACTAGAGGACTGGGTGGGCATCACTGGCACTGCGCTCTAAACTGGTTAAAGTCCTATCTGGAAGACAGGAAATTCTTTATCGAAATTGGTAACTGTGTCTCAGACCAGATGCCCCTGACCTGTGGGGTGCCCAAGGGTCAATCCTGGGACCCCTTCTGTTCAACCTCTACATGCTGCCGTTAGGTCAGTTGATACGCAGCGAGAATGTGTCCTATCACAATTACGCAGACGACACTCAGATCTATGTTTCACTGACGGCAGGTGAATATGGACCAGTGGATTCACTCTGTCACTGCATCCAACAGATCAGTGTGTGGATGCAAAACAACTTTCTCCAGCTGAACTCAGACAAGACTGAAATCATCGTCTTTGGCCCACAGAAACAAAGAGAAATTGTTAACTGTCACCTCCAGAGTCTCGCTCTAAAACCTACACATCAAGTTAGAAATCTGGGGGTAATAATGGACTCAGATTTGAATTTTAACAGCCACGTCAGATCAATCACATCAGCAGCAGCTTTTTACCATCTAAAAAACATTGCCAAAATCAAAAGTATAGTGTCTAAACCAGACCTGGAGAGACTTATCCATGCGTTTGTCTCTAGTAGATTAGACTACTGTAACGGCCTGCTCACTGGCCTCTCCAAACGAGCTGTAAAACAGCTGCAGTACATCCAGAACGCTGCTGCTCTCGGGTCCTGACTAGAACCAGGAAGTACGATCACATTAGTCCTGTGCTCAGGTCTCTGCACTGGCTCCCTGTGGCTCAGAGAATAGACTTCAAAGCAGCTCTGCTTGTATACAAGTCTCTCCATGGCCTAGCACCAAAGTACATCTCGGACATGTTAGTGCCATATGAACCATCTCGGACTCTGAGGACCTCAGGGACCGGCCTCCTGCTGGTGCCCAGAGTCAGGACTAAACATGGGGAATGTGCGTTTCAGTTTTATGCAGCTAAAATCTGGAACAGTCTTCCAGAGGATGTGAGACAGGCCGCTACTCTGGCATTGTTCAAATCTAAACTAAAAACAGTTTTGTTTGGCTGTGCATATGACTGAAATGCTTTTCTTTGCACTCTTCTCTTTTATGTCTTGAACTAAGATTGTGATTTCTGTCCATGTCTTTGTGATTTTAATGCATTTTTTCCTGTTGTGTGAAGCACTTTGAATTGCCTTGTGTACGAATTGTGCTCTACAAATAAACTTGCCTTGCCTTGCCTTGCCACTCTAGATCTTCTTATTACAAAGGGGTTAATATTTCAAAAGTCAATATGGTCGATGTTGCTCTGTCTGATCACTTCTGTGTCTTCTTTGACCTGTCTGTTTTTCCCAAACCACCAGCTGGTCCAGCAGTTGTCCGGAGGAGACACATAAATGACAGCACAGGAAAACTGTTTATGGAAATGATTAACTTTGAAAATGTCTCATGTTCTAATGTAAATGATTTGTTGAACTCTGTTTTCCATCTAGTGTTTTGAATGTTCTCGACACCATTGCCCCTATGAAGGCTAAAATTCTTAAAAATAAGCAGAAGGCGCCATGGAGAAATGATGATTCGGTCAGGGCACAGAAAAGGGAGTGCCGCCGGGCCCGAACGAAAATGGCGCAAAGTCGAAGCTCCAGGTTCAGAAAGAGATTTACAGAGAGAAGTTGTACATGTACAACCTCATTTTATGTAGAACTAGGGAAGGATATTTCTCTGAAATAATTGGAAGCTGTAGTAAAAACTGGCTTGTCCTGTTTGCCACAGTAAACAGATTAACAAACCCTCCAGCTCAGCTGCCGTTAGAACTCATTTCCACATCCAAGTGTAATGAGTTTGCATTATTCTTTAATGACAAAGTTCAGGGCATTAAAAAATGCTATAAATTCTTCAATGCAAAAAATAACCCTCAAACCACCTACACACTTAGAGCTGACTCACTTTGCACCTGTAACTGACAAAACTGTCCAGGAGATCATCACCAGTCTAGTTCATTTACATGCTGCCTCAGCTCTAATGATTTTTCTTCTATTTTTTAACAATTAAATAAAAACAATCAGAGATAAATTAGATGAAACTCCTCCCACTATTCGCCCTGAACAAGCCCAAGCTGTAAAACGAGTGTCCCATATAAATCCATCAGTGACACTAGAAAGGTTCACTGCTGTTGATCAAGCAGAGAGAACTTCAGCCATTATGTCCTCTAAAACGTCATCTTGTATTCTAGACCCGATTCCAAGCAGACTCCTCAAAGACATTCTCCCCCTAATTATAGATTATATTCTTAATATAATAAATACTTCACTAAAAAGTGGTTATGTTCCACAGTCCTTCAAACATGCAGTCATTAAACAGCTTCTGAAAAAGCCTCATCTTGATCCTGACCAGTTGATAAACTACAGACCTATTTCAGATCCACCCTTTGTCTCTAAAATCCTTGAAAGAGTTGTAGTTAAACAGCTTTGTCGCCATCTACAGGACAATAACTTATTTGAAGTTTTCCAGTCAGGGTCCAGAGCCCCCCACACACTGAAACTGCACTAGTTAAAGTCACGAATGATTTGTTATTAGCTGCTGACGATGGACTGGTCTCAATCCTGGTTCTATTGGACCTCAGTGCAGCGTTCGACACCATCGACCACAACATTCTACTGCAGAGGTTAGAATGTGATGTAGGTGTCAGAGGCCCCGCCCTCAGCTGGTTTAAATCCTACCTATCGGATAGGTAGGTACCAGTTTGTTAATGTAATCCAGAGCTCCTCACCCTGTTCTACGGTGTGCCACAGGGTTCAGTTCTCGGCCCAATTCTGTTTTACTCTTTATATGCTGCCATTAGGTCACATGATCAGAAAGCATAGCATTAACTTCCACTGCTCTGCAGATGACACACAGCTGTATTTATCAATGAAACCTGATCAGACCGATCAAGCAGACAGACTTGGTGCTTGTGTGAAGGATATAAAAACCTGGATGACACTTAATTATCTGCCTTCTTAACCCTGAAAAAACCGAGGTCATCGTACTAGGCCCTAATCATCTACGAGACGCTTTATCTGAGCAGATAGTCACACTGGACAACGTCAGTGTAGCCTCTAGCTCCACTGGAAGAAACCTTGGAGTCTTATTTGACCAAGAGCTCTCAATCAAAGCACACATAAATCAAGCCTGTAAAACAGCCTATTTCCATCTGCGTAATATAGCCAAAATCAGACAAATCTTGCCTAAAAGCGATGCTGAAAAACTTGTCCATGCGTTTGTAACATCTAGATTAGACTACTGTAACTCCCTGCTCGCAGCGTGTCCTAAAAGCGCCATAAAAAAAGCTTTCAACTGGTTCAAAATGCAGCAGCAAGATTACTAACAGGAACTAAAAGAAGAGAGCACATTACGCCGGTGCTCGAGTCTCTTCACTGGCTCCTGTCGAGTTTAGAATCAAATTCAAACTCCTCCTCCTGACTTACAAAGCCATAAATGACCTGGCCCCATCCTACCTCAAAGAGGCTATAGGACCATTATCATCCAAACAGAGCACTTCGCTCTCAAAATGCTGGACTTCTGGTGGTCCCAAGAGTCTCTAAAAGCACAGTAGGAGGTAGAGCGTTTAGCTCCCAAGCTCCTGTGTTGTGGAATCGGCTCCTGTCCATGTTAAAGAGGCCGACTTCATTTAAGACCAGGCTTAAAACGTTCCTCTTTGAAATCGCCAGGCCAGTTAGGAACAGAAATGAAAACCGACAGTTCCCAGCTCTGCTGCCCTAGGAGCAACTATACTGGGGGAAGTATGGCAGCTTGAGCACTATCCTTTGTTTCCTACTACTTCTCTATCAAACAATATTTAATATTTAATTTCACTTTCAATTTGTTCATCGCTTTTCCTTCTTTTTCTCCCACTTCCCCGACGGGAGTGGAGCAGGCACATCGAGGACCTGTGGATCCAGATGCTCCTCATCTGCCTGGAGAAACGGTCTCTACTCCATATGAACGGTTCTTCATCGGCCTCGAAGAGTTGGTTCTCCTCCTGAGTGGGTCTAGCTCCACTGTGTATCTGCAAATTGAGGCGCGTCCTCCTGTCCGTCCGAGAGGAGTCGGATCTCTCCTTCACTGTGGAACTCCTACAGGTTTCTACTTTTTCCCAAAGAGGTTTGGTAGTTTTTCCTGGCCGAGAAGGAGGGTCTAAGGACAGGGGGCTTGGGACATCTGTCTAAGGACACAGGATGCTGGGACATTACCAAGTCCCTCCAAACATTGTTTATTCTGTTTTTTCCACTGTAGCCCCTCGAGGCAACTACTGTTGTGATTTTTGGGTGTTACAAAAATAAATAGATTTGAATTGAAATTGAATTGATGCCGCAGTACTGAGTAATTACCGGCCCATCTCTAATCTGCCCATTTTGGGGCAGTCCTTGAACAGGTTGTTTACCAACAGCTCACTGATTGATTTCCTCTTAATAAACAACTCATTTGATGTTTTCAGGTTTTAGACCTCATCACAACACAGAGAGCTGTTGTCAAGGTGACAAATGACATCCACCTGAAGACTGACGCGGGCAAAGCCTCAGTCTTAATTCTGTTAGATCTGAGTGCTGCTTTTGACACTGTCGATCATGGGAGAGAGACTAGAGGACTGGGTGGGCATCACTGGCACTGCGCTAAACTGGTTAAAGTCCTATCTGGAAGACAGGAAGTAATTGGTAACTGTGTCTCAGACCAGATGCCCCTGACCTGTGGGGTGCCCCAAGGGTCAATCCTGGGACCCCTTCTGTTCAACCTCTACATGCTGCCCTTAGGTCAGTTGATACGCAGCGAGAATGTGTCCTATCACAATGACGCAGACGACACTCAGATCTATGTTTCCATGACGACAGGTGAATATGGACCAGTGGATTCACTCTGTCACTGCATCCAACAGATCAGTGTGTGGAGGCAAAACAACTTTCTCCAGCTGAACTCAGACAAGACTGAAATCATGGTCTTTGGCCACAGAAACAAAGAGAAAGTGTTAACAGTCACCTCCAGAGTCTCGCTCTAAAACCTACAAATCAAGTTAGAAATCTGGGGGTAATAATGGACTCAGACTTAAATTTTAACAACCACATCAAATCAGCAGTTTTTTACCATCTAAAAAACATTGCCAAAATCAAAAGTATAGTGTCTAAACCTGACTTGGAGAGACTTATCCATGCGTTTGTCTCTTGTAGATTAGACTACTGTAACGGCCTGCTCACTGGCCTCTCCAAACAAGCTGCAAAACAGGAAGTACGATCACATTAGTCCTGTGCTCAGGTCTCTGCACTGGCTCCCAGTGGCTCTATGAACCATCTCGGACTCTGAGGACCTCTGGGACCAGCCTCCTGCTGGTGTCCAGAGTCCCTCGTCCCTCGTTAAAGATACAAAAGCGCCACACATAAGGTGAAGGCGTCGACGATATAGTTGTCGTAAAAGATAGATACGCTCTGTGTCTGTGTGCAGAGGCAGATAGCGCGAAATAATCAATCTAAAAGCAATGTGCCAATCCCGGAGACATCTGTGACGCCATCAATGTCAAATAAATATTCATGTAAGCAAAATTGTTGATTTGAATGACTAGATGTTTTGTGATTCATGCCATGTCTTTGTGATTTTAATAAATGTTTTTCCTGTTGTGTGAAGCACTTTGAATTGCCTTGTGTACGAATTCTGCTCTACAAATAACCTTGCCTTGCCTATGGGGCCATCAGTGGTGTGATGCATGGAAGAATGAAAACAACAGCTGTAGTATCTGAGATAAAATCGCTGTTTCCAATGTTTTGGCCAAACATCGAGGAGTTAAACAGCTGATTGTTTACTTGGGTGTGGTGGACATACGATGGGAACAGACTGAAATTTTGAAAAAAGACTTTTGGAAGTTATTTGACGTGCTTGATGGAAATCAAGACATTCATAAGTGGACCAACCTCATCATACAAACCTCATTATTGGGTCTCATGGTTCATCAGCTACTAGTCTTGTTTGGCCCAGGTGATGAGCTCTTGCTATTATAATGGGGGGGACTGTAACGCCAGACCCTGAAAAGAACTCTAGGATCACCTTTTCAAGGAAAATTTCAGTATCATCTAATTCTTCTACCTCCGGTATCCCCACAAGTCTAAGATTGTACCGAAGTGATCTAGACTCCGAATTCTGAAAGCTTTTCCACATTCTTGAACTCCTTCCGCAGCGTCTCCTCCTTCCGTTTTAAGATCCTGCACTTGTTTTGGTCAACTCGGGCTTCGCCATGTCATGCTCTCATTTTACCTCTGTTAGCCTCGTTAGCTTGTGAGGCAGTTTTCCACCAGAGCAGTGGACCATCTCCCGCCTGTCATTTTTTGGGATTATGTGGATGAAACTGTGATTTTGAAGACAAATTTCAGTAGCAGCGGAGCGAGTGCGTGACTCGTCCGACGTCATAACTGTAAGTCTCGGTGGCTGTTATTTCAGCACGTAATTTTTGGTTTTGCTCTTCGGTCATGGTGGGTATATTGAGAGTATCCAGAAAAGATTGTATTTTTTCTACTTTGTTTCCTGATGTTTTGGTGAAACCTTTTTTGTTGAAGGATACAAACGATGATTGTATTTGGTCTTGTTTGGTTAAAATCACATTATTCTGCCTATCTTGAAGTTTAAATATGCCTATTGTTTAGCTTACAAGCTGTTAATGTTGTGATTTTTTCACCGCTTTAATAATATCTTTGTTTGGTGAACAGCATTTTTCCCCTGTGATGCCAGTTCAATAATCTCTACTCTTGTCTTTCGTTTCCTCTCACTGTCCTTTGTCAATCACTTTTACAAATTGTGGGTCATTGAGTACATTGAGTAGATGAGCATTAAATCTCCAAATTGTTTTTTCATTCTATTCCAGATCGACAGTGATGAAGATAGAAGCATGATCAATTTGATCTATTGAACCTATGTCTGCCTCTGTAATTTTGGACTTATCTTTCTAGTATGTTTCTTATGTGGGTTGGAAAAATGTATATATTGGTGGACATTAGGATTCATCTCTCTCCAGATATCGATCAGTCCTACATTATGTATTAATTTACTAAATGTTGTATTTATATATTTACCAGTACTAGTGAGTTTGAGACATCCAATGTCGGCTGAACATGTAAGTTCCAGTCGCCGCCCCAGACAAGGGTTCCCTCAGAGTGGTTTGCAATCAGAGCCACAACTTCAGTAAAGAAAGTGAAGTCACTTCCTGGAGGAGCATATAATTCATCACAGTAAACACACTTCCATTAATATTTCCTTTAACCAGTACAAATCTGCCATCTTTATCTTTGTGTTCAAAACTCTGATCAAAGGCTTTTCTGATTGAGATCAATATGGCCACACCTGTCTTATTTTTGCCCTTTTATGAGGAACAGTAAAGTCTGTTATAATCAAATTTTGTACATTTTTGGTGTTCTAAGTCGTTTAAATGGGTTTCTTGTAAGTATGCAGTGACGTGCATTCAAGGGAGGCAGGGGAGGCAGGGGAGGCAGGGGAGGCAGAGCCTCACCTGTCAATCTTGGGTGAAAACAACTGAATTATAAAATATAATAAAAGTTCATATTTGTCATCTGGTATGTATTATAAACCCCCTTTCCCTTTGAATCCAATATGGAAACATATTTTTTTGAATTGAGAATATCAGAATTTCCGCATGTCCCATAAGTCCCGTTCAAACACAGGGAGGAGGGGCGCCCCACAGTATAAGGCATGGCTGTATTCGGTGCATAAAATGTGTCCTGTCCCTCTGTATATAACAAATAAAACACCCTGACGATGTGCTCTGCACTTCCATATTCTGGATCATGTATGAAATGTATTTCTGAAACGTGTTTCGCAGATTCATTATAAAAACAGCAGTAAAAGTTCACTCAGTGAGGCAAACGATACGCCTGCCTCATGGCAGAGGGCGCTCCTGAACCCGTGGACTGCTGTGCTATATTCTTCGTTCTTGAACTAGTTTATTTCTTATTTACAATCCGGCTTATCAAAATGTAAAGGTAAGATCATAAACTTTCATTTATTTTGGCGTGAAATAAGCTGGAATTTGGCTCAATTGGAATTCATTTTGACCTTAAATCAAATATGTGTAAAGAATGCTGAAATGCACCTAGATGCCTCCACAGAAGATGGAGGGCAAACTATTTTCTAGGTTTAAAAAAGGCCCTCCGGTACGGTTATACATTTTCACCTGGGTATTTACAAACCCAAATTGGAACACAATGGTCCACATTGGGCAAATACTCACGTCTGCAGAAAAGTTCAGGTCCCTTTTATTGAAAAAAAGGGTAAACAGGGGGAATGTGGAATGGATCTGGAAGTGTATCTGCGTAGTAGTGTAGAACATCCACATTGGGCCTTAGCGTTTCAGGATAAAGAAGAGCGTAATCCACTTTCTTCTGTCTCAGGTGAGATTTCACTTGATCAAAAGCTTCGTGCTTCTTGACCACTCTCGCAAAGTAGTCGTTGCAGAAAGAAAGGTGGGGCTCGTTTGGTCTGGTCTGATCCGTGGCAAGCGTCAAGATGCAGCCATGACACGCTGCTTATCACTGAAGTTATGGAGTAATAAATAACTGAAGTTATGGAGCTCAATTATAATAGGTCTTGGACGCTGGTAGTTAAATTGGTCCAGTTCCTGACAAGTATCTTGGTTTGCACTTTGGTTTGCACTTTGGTTTTTGCACTTTGGTTTTGCACTTTGGTTTTGCACTTTGG
The DNA here is from genome assembly GCA_015082035.1 of Chaenogobius annularis. Lineage (NCBI taxonomy): Eukaryota > Metazoa > Chordata > Actinopteri > Gobiiformes > Gobiidae > Chaenogobius > Chaenogobius annularis. Next base: position 214,683 of record BJKM01000652.1, read on the forward strand.
TTTGCACTTTGTTTGCACTTGTTTTGCACTTTGGTTTGCACTTGGTTTCAGGGTAGAGGCCGTCTCTTTCAAATCAGAGATTTGATTTGTGGCTGATGGGGCTTGGCTGTCCAGTTCGTTTGTCTTGGAATTCAAATCACGCATTCAGGGCCTGTGAGCAGAGGCGAAGGCTAGTTAGCTTAGTTCTAGGATGGCAAGCCCGGTTCTCAGCACATGACTCCAGCCCTGGCATCACTGCCACTGGCAGCAGGCACAAGGCGTCACCCACACATGACTCCAGCCCTGGCATCACTGCACTGGCACTGGCACAAGGCGTCACCCACACATGACTCCAGCCCTGGCATCACTGCACTGCACTGGCACAGGCGTCACCCAACATGACTCCAGCCTGGATCACTGCGCCTGGCACAGGACAAGGCGTCACCGGCACATGACTCCAGCCCTGGCATCACTGCACTGGCACTGGCACAAGGCGTCACCAGCACATGACTCCAGCCCTGGCATCACTGCACTGGCACTGGCACAAGGCGTCACCAGCACATGACTCCAGCCCTGGCTTCAGTTCCAGAGAATCACATTTAAATTGTTGCTCATGGTTTTTAAGTCTTTAAATGATCTGGCTCCTGTTATTTGCGGGAGTTATTGTGCATGTTCCTGCTCGTACCATGCGGTCCTCCCCCCCACACATACTTTACCCCCTTCTCCCAGCACAGTTCTCACCCGCACAGCCCCTCTTCCCACAGCTCTCACCCGCACAGCCCCGCTCCCCTCTGTCTCCTCTTGGACCCTCGTCTCCTTGGTCTCCTGTGGGACCGGCCAATCCCGGGTCTCCGAATCCTGCGTCTCCGCGTTCTCCTTTGCTCCCTGAACATAACACAACAATGAACAATTATTTTCTGTCTTTGACCTTATTTTAAGTGATCAAAAACACACTTGGAGGGCCAAAAGTCTGACACAAAGTCATTGAGTTTAAAGGTGTATGTTATGATTGAAGCCTTCTCTTTTTGTAGTTCTCAGCCTGGACTTCATGAGTGTGGCTGTGTTGTGCTCGGAGAACATATAGGGCAGGTGACTGGGCAAAATGAAAGATTCATTATTTGCCAACACGAGATATGTGCTAGTGTTGATGGAAAACCAAGATAAATGTATTTTTACAGGACAGTGTACAGTTACATAACGCCTGAGGGTAAAGGTGCTCATACCAAATTATAACTATCAAAGCTATTTTTTATCTGCAGTCCTTCAAAGGAAGAGTGCGATGCCAATAAAGTTAGAATCAGTGTGTTAAACAGGAGCTTCCAGTGCGCACGGCTCCATAAGCCCGTAACGTGGGACTATGAAGTAAAAGTGAGCCACAATAAGCATTTCTATGAACCTGTCTTTGGCTGTAGAATGGCCAGTGTCCTGCCCATGCATGAGCCTGAGCTAGCCTTTTCTGCGGTGCACTCCGGTTTCTCCACGGGGAAAAGTGTACTTGATTCAACAGTTTCTGATTGATTTGTGAACATGGTGGAACAACTAAACTGGGACGAGGCGTGTCATTTTAAAGGCAAAAGATGAGGTCCACAAAAGTGTCACGTGATCAAGATGAAAACAAATACTCGAGGAACTACCGCCTGATTAATAGTGCCAATGAAACTACCTTGCCACAACAAATAATTGATAGCAAGAAGCGCTACTTGGGCCTCGTCTCCTCCAACTCGAGGAGAGACAAATTATTCTTAAAAAAAGGGACAAAAATCCTCCGGCGTGCAGCTGTGTGTGCAGGCGTAACCCTCAGGTCACCTTGGTCCCCAGTTTCATGAATTGAGTCAAACTTTAAAATGCCACCATGTTTTTTAATCTCACATGTTCAGTTCAAGACCTGAACAAAATGGCACGTTCATCACCTTAGTGACCATTGAGGGTCCCCATTTTTAAACGGCCATAAAATCCAATCATATTTTTGTCTTTCAAAACTCAGCTCTCTTCATCTACTTCTGTTCTACACAGACATGTATATACTGTATGATGCATATGTTTTACTTTATGAGGCCATATTACCTTAAAAGTACACCAGGAGCAACCCGTAAAAAAATAAGTTTCCAAAATTAAAAGTGTGACGTGGACCACTTTATTAGAGCCTAGTATATGTCAATAATACATGCAAACATGTGATTGTATGGCCGTTTAAACATGAGGACTATTGAGGGTCCCTAAGGTGACAAGTGTGACTTTTTTACATAATCCTCTCCCATTCAAAACACAGTAAAGCACCAAATACATTTTCACCATGAATTATTGACACATACTAGGCTCTAATAAATTGAGCTCCACTTAATTTTTTGATTTTTGTATAAATTTACTCAAGGTGTACTTTTAAGGCAATATGGCCTCATAAAGTAAAACAAATATGCATCATATACACAAAGTCTATGTAGGTGACAAGTGTGACCAGAGGGTAAAAGCAGAATTTAGAGCTTTAATAAATAACAGTGTCCATCTCTGTGATTGTTCAGAGTGCCCCCTGGTGGAGGATATGGTCTCACCTTTGGCTCCGGTACAGCCTGGTTCTCCATTTAACCCTTGGGTTCCTGGGGGCCCAGGTTGACCCTGTCTTCCAGGGTAGCCTGAGACGGGCGAAGAAAGAGGGCAGGGGTTGCTGTCTCCTGGATCTCCATCAGGCCCTGGAGGCCCCTGAGGCCCCTTGGCCCCCGGTCTTCCCCCAAAGCCAACATTACCTGCTGGTCCTCTAGGGCCCGGGACCCCCATACATCCAGTGTCCCCCTGAGGTCCTGCAGAAGAAAAATGCTGTTGTTCTGTCTGTGCAGTCGTTCTCCTTGTGCTGTCCACCTTGTATTCTCCCTGAATAGTAGTTCTCCCTGTTCTTGTGTTCTCCATGTGTTGTTGTTCTCCCTGTGCTGATGTTCTTCCTGTACTGTCATTATCCCTGTGCTTTTGTTCTATCGGCACTGTTGTTCTCTCATTTGTACCTGTGCAGTTGTTCTCCCTGTGTTCCCTTGTGCTGGTGTTCTCCTGTGCTGATGTTCTCTCTATGTTCTCCTGAGCTACTGTTCTCATGTGCTGGTGTTCTCCCCGTGTTCTCCTTTGCTGGTGTTCTCCATTGCAGTTGTTCTCCCTGTGTTCCCTTGTGCTGGTGTTCTCCAGTGCAGTTGTTCTCCCTGTGTTCTCCTGTGCTGGTGTTCTCCCTGTGTTCTCCTGTGCTGGTGTTCTCCCTGTGTTCTCATGTGCTGTTGTTCTCCCTGTGTTCTCCTGTGCTGGTGTTCTCCCTGTGTTCTCCTGAGCTATCTCATGTGCTGCTGCTGTTTCTCTGCTGGTGTTCTCCTGAGCGTATTGTTCTCATGTTGCTGGTGTTCTCCCTGTGTTCTCCTGTGCTGGTGTTCTTCCAGTGAAGTTGTTCTCCTGTGCTGTGTTCTCCTGTGTTCTCCTGCTGGTGTTCTCCTGTTCTCCTGAGCTGTTCTCATGTTGGTGTTCTCCCTGTGTTCTCTGAGCTATTGTTCTCATGTGCTGGTGTTCTCCCTGTGTTCTCCAGTGCTGGTGTTCTCCAGTGAAGTTGTTCTCCCCTGTGTTCCCTTGTGCTGGTGTTCTCCTGTACTGTTGTTCTGCCTGTGTTCTCCCTGCACTGTTGTTCTCTCATTTGTCCTTGTAGAATACCACAGAACTAACACTGACCACTAACCTCTGACCCCTGAATCTCCTGGAGACCCTGGTCTCCCCCTGGAGCCTGGAAAGTCCTGAGGCCCCCTTAGTCCCAGTGCAGCCTGGGTCCCCATCATCTCCATCATCTCCAGGAAACCGGATAACTGGCACCCAGGTTTCCCGGAGGCCCCTGCACACCTGAGGAAGTGACATCCCACCGTTAGACCAGTTTCTTGGAACCCTGCTCTATTTGTCTTTTTTATTCAAACTGTGAAAATGGGTATTTCAACTGTGAGAATGTGAGAAAAACGGAGCAGAGCTGAGTGACAACATTACTGGACATTATCCTGAGAAACAAACCACAGAATGACCATTGTAGGGGTCTTCTCCTCTGGACTTTAGTGACCACTGTCCTTTTGGGTGTGTGTGCGGAACACAAAATGTATTAAATCCAACTATCAAAAGGACCTACAAGTGTTTCTGTCTGATCTGTTCTGCTAGTGACATTTGGTTTGACCACTAGTGTTCCAGAACCCAACACAGCTCTGGACTTTTTCATCAAAACGTTTAATGCTATGACTGATAATCACGGCCCTCTACAAAGAGTCAGGGTCAAAAATAAGAATAATCCCTGGTTCTGTCCAGACATCGCTGCATTATCTCGAGAACGTGACAAAGCCTGGGCAGAAACCACAGCAACCAAATCAGCAGCAGATTGGCAGCAGTTTTGTCATAAGCACAATAAATATGTCTCTACTGTTTGTGAAGCCAAAACTTCTTACTACGTCAATACTTTCACGGAATCTCAGGGGCAATTCTGCATAATGTTGGAAAACCATTAAATCCTTATTCACAAAATTCTGCTCCATCTTTACCAAATGAAATTATTAAAGATGCAATTAGTCTGACAATGAAAACATATATTTGTGATGTATTTAACCAACACTTTGCTGATGCTGGAAAATATATTTGATGCTACTCCATCTATTGCTGTTTCTCCAACACATGAAGATAGACCTGATGATCAAATACACTGCCTGTCCAAAAAAAAAAGGGGATATTTTAATGTGTTGGACCTTTATCTATGATCACAGCACACATTCACTGTGGCATGGGTCAGATACCTTCCTCCAGTTGTCATTGTTCCTCAGACACAGACCTTCAGTGTCATTGTTCCTCACACAGATCTTCAGTGTCATTGTTCCTCACACAGATCTTCAGTGTCATTGTTCAGTTCTCACACAGACCTTCATGTCCATTGTTCCTCACACAGATCTTCAGTGTCCTCACACAGATCTTCAGTTCATTGTTCCTCACACAGAATCTCAGGTTCATTGTTCCTCACACAGATCTTCAGGGTGTCATTGTTCCTCACACAGACCTTCAGTGTGTCATTGTTCCTCACACAGCTCTTCGAGCGTGTCATTGTTTCCTCACACAGAGATCTTCAGCGTTCCTACAGTCATTGTTCTCACCACAGATCTTCAGCGTGTCATTGTTCCTCCACACAGATCTTCAGCGTGTCATTGTTCCTCACACAGACCTTCAGTGTCATTGTCCTCACACAGCTCTTCAGCGTGTCATTGTTCCTCACACAGATCTTCACGTGTCATTGTTCCTCACACAGCTCTTCAGCGTGTCATTGTTTGATAGACACCTTCAAAGCAGCTCTGCTTGATAACAAGTCTCTCCACAGATCTTCAGGTGTCATTGTTCTACACAGCCTTCAGTGTCATTGTTCCTCAACAGTGTCATTGTTCCTCACACAGATCTTCAGGTGTCATTGTTCCTCACACAGCTGTTAGCGTGTCATAACCATCTTGTAATAGACTTCAAAGCAGCTCTGCTTGATATACAAAGTCTCTCCATGGCCTAGCACCAAAGTACATCTCGGACATGTTAGTGACATGAACCATCTCGGACTCTTGAGGACCTCAGGGACTGGCCTCCTGCTGGTGCCAGAGTCAGGACTAAACATGGGGAATCTGCGTTTCAGTTTTATGCAGCTAAAATCTGGAACAGTCTTTCCTGAGGATGTGTCTGTGAGACAGGTTCTACTCTGGCAATGTTCAAATCTAAGCTAAAAACTGTTTTGTTTGGCTGTGCATATGACTGAAATGCTTTTCTTTGCACTCTTCTCTTTTATGTCTTGAACTATTTGGCGGAGCCTGAAAATGGCACCTTTTAATTTCTTTAAATTAAGATTTTGTGATTTCTGCCATGTCTTTATGATTTTAATGCATTTTTTCCCATTGTGTGAAGCACTTTGAATTGCCTTGTGTACAAATTGTGCTCTACAAATAAACTTGCCTTGCTTTGCCATGCCTGAAAGACAGGAGTACTTGTGTGCGGAACTTCATTAAAATGTAAAATGCGGTTACTGCGGTCACTTGAGCTCCTTTGCGGTTTTAGAGATCATTGCAATATTGCGTCTGGGTGTGATAACATGTTATGATTATGTTTTAATAAAAAAAACATAAATTAACATTTTCCTATAAATGAAAAAGCCTGGAAATGTTTTCATGCCACACTGGCAGTGCTACGTTTTCATACAATAGTGAGAGCATCTGATTTATCTAATCTGGGATGTGATTGGATCTTAACCTGGATCTCCATCGGGTCCTGCAGGCCCTGGATTTCCCTCTGGTCCAGGTTTAGGATCGGCACAGTCCAGTCCGTGTTTTCCTGGAGGCCCATAGGGTCCCGGGGGTCCTGAGGACATATACGATCTGTGGTTAACGACTGCACAGAGTGTTTCACTCTCGGTACCGCGATCTGCTTGAATCAGATATTGGCTTAACAGCTCCTGATCCTGGAATATGACTCTGCAGGGAGCTGTACCTGGAAGTCCGGGGGGGCCCCTGGGTCCTGGGGGGCCGCTCTGAGAGGATCCTGGGAGCCCAGGGGAGCCAAGTTGTCCTGTGGTTCCAGGAGGCCCCTGAGAACCTTTGGGTCCTGGCAGTCCTAAACCTGAAAGACCAGAAAAAGGTGAACAAGGTCCAAACCAGATCTGAACCAGATCTGAACTAGGTCTTAACCAAGGAAATATTCACCTCTGGTCCCAATGTCCCCCTTCACTCCCTTTAGACCATCTAGACCATGTAGACCAAGAGGACCGGGAGGACCTGGAGACCAAAAGAAACCTGTTACGATTCACCTCTAAACCTGTTCAGATCTTCCTTTAAACCTGTTCAGATCCCTACAGTACCTTGTAGACCCAGACTGCCCTCTGCTCCAAGGGGTCCATCAGATCCTGGTTGACCAGGGAGTCCCGGAGGCCCCGGTCTTCCCCTGGGTCCTGGGGGACCAACCACTCCTGAGAAACAGCAGACATAGATTTGACCACTTCAAAATGCGTGCCAGGGGTTCGGGTTGAAATGGGACAGCCCTTGTTTTGTTCTCGGTTCATTTTTCATTTCCAACAAGCCAAGGAATGTGTGGCATTATTATAGAATATGTCGAATTAATTAGGCTTTTGTTCTAATGAATAGGTTCGTGACTGAGCCGTCCCTCTCCATTGCAGCGCGCTCCCACAAGTACAGTTTTTCTGTTGTTTGCGGTTCACCACGTTAGTCCATTCAGAGCCCTGAAGAAGACCACCCATTGGACCCGCGCCACTCGGGTCGCACTCCTGCCTTCCGCTTCCACATACGTGGAATAGGTGGCATCGGAGACCGGCCAAAAAAATCTATTTCTAAAGTTTGGTTTTAACTTTCCATCTCCTGGAGTAATGCAGGTGGTGAGGCGCTACCAGGAACATTATGCGGTGCTGCTTTAAGAAAATGAGATAGCATGATGACGCTTTGCGAGCTCTAAGACAAGACACAACTCTGCTGATTCCTTTAATGATGAAACGATGCTTGTGAACTTCGAAAGACTGATGCTGTTTTTCAAGACTGCTTTTTATTTTGTTAAAATGAATAACAAGACAAATGAATGTTATACTAAAGATGCTAGTTAATGAGCACCAAGCTTTGTAAGCTTTGTAAGCTTTGTAAGATTGTCTATTTTCTTGCCAAATGACATTGTCATGTGGTCTGTCAGCTCACGTAAGGCCGCCAGGGTTACAGGATCCACCATGCCTCTGGCCTCTTTCACCTGGCGTGTGGTGGGATTAGTTCTGGTTTATTCTTGGTTGTTTTACCCGGCTCTCCAGATGGACCTTGGACTCCAGGGTCGCCTTTACACCCAGTGCATCCTGGAAATCCCGACAGTCCAGAGTCTCCTGGTTCTCCATTTGGTCCGGGAGGTCCTGCAAAGACATTCATAAATTCAGGTACCATCCAGACGTAGACCCTAGGTACGACCTGGACTAGACCTAGTCTGGGTTCTGACCTTGAGATCCGTAGTCTCCCTCACATCCCTTGTCTCCAGGTTGTCCAGGACATGCAGATGAGTCCCCTGCGTCCCCTGAAAAAACACACACAATCCAGCTGAGGTCCCAGAGGATCTGAATGAAATCTAAGCCGTTCTTACCTTTAAGTCCGATAAAACCAGGGCCCCCAGGTCCTCCATAAACTCCCGGGGAGCCCTCGTCTCCCTGAAACAAAAGATGTACTCACAAGGAAGAGTCTGGGGAGCAAGAGGAGATGTCTGGGGAGGGGGAGGAGATGTCTGGGGAGAGGGAGGAGATGTCTGGGGAGAGGGAGGAGATGTCTGGGTAGTGGAAGTACCTGGTCTCCTATTGGTCCAGGGAATCCCATGAGTCCGCGAAGTCCTTTGTGTCCTCTCTTCCCATTGGACCCTTGGGGGCCTCTGAGGCCCGAATTCCCTTTAGGCCCTGAGAGTCCAGGGGTCCCTGAAGTTCCTGTAAGACCAGGGGTACCAGGGGGTCCAGGAAGACCCTTAAACCCTGCACAGAACACACAGTGAGTCCAAACCCCCAAAGCCCTGACCCTAACCTCAACCTGAGTGTGAAAAGATGCTAGAAAAATAAACATTTGCTAGCATAGCCTCCAAGGCAAAGAGGCGGTTGTGAGGCATGACTGGGTTGGGATGAAAAAAATGAGCGTCTAAACTGGACTAGGTTAGGTTCAAATGTATTGTCCCTTCAAGGGAAATGTGTCTTGGGCACGTAGACCTGGGGCCTCATTCATAATGTCCCTCAGCCCTCGCTCACTGCACTATAGAGTGCACTCGATCACAGAGCAATTCGCACACTCACTCCTTTCTCCTCGCCGCAGGTCAGAACACTTAAAGATCATACTTTGTGGACCCTTGGTATCATACTATGTTGACTTGAAAAGTCACTTGAAAAGTCAACATAGTATTGATTGCCATATTGATTGTGAATAAACTTCTGAGTAAGACATCAAGTTTGTCTCCAGCCTTTTACTTCATTCCTTACTTGGACAATCTGAAAACGTCTACAATGGATGCTATCATGTATCTCCTCCTTTCGCTCTTTTCACCTCTTTTCACCTCCTTTGACCATTTTAACCATATCGCTATTAGATTGTGAAACACAGAAAACAACTATATGTCTCAAAACATGGCATACGGCTGAAATATGCTTAAGTGTAAGTAGGCTTCATTTTAAGTTAAGTTAAGAGGGAAGAGTCGTAGTAATCGCTTTGATCACGTTTCTTGTCAGTCAAACTGATTCAATCTCATTCATGAGTCACTTTGATGGTGCTTTGATGGTGCTTTGATGGTGCTTTGATGGTGCTTCCGTGTGAAGAGGGTCTTCTGTGACGTGGGTTCACGTGCAGATTCCAGCTGAAGGTGGGATCTATGGAGCAGGGACTGTGGGGTGGGCATGAGGCCTCTAGTGGTGGCTTTATCCATGTCTTGCTCTTACCTCGAGGTCCTGTGAAGCCATTGGGTCCGTCTGGACCAGGGGTCCCTCTGCGGCCCTTTTCCTCAAGCACAGTGATTTCCCCTTGAGGCCCTGGGGCCCCATTTGCACCTGCAGAGAGTAGAGACGAGGGATAGTCCTTGTTTAGACTGGATCGGACCTAGTTTAGACCTAGTTTAGACCTGTTTAGACCTAGTTTTGACCTAGTTTAGACCTAGTTAAGACCTGGTTTAGACCTAGTTTAGACCTAGTTTTGACCTGTTTAGACCTGTTTAGGCAGCGTTTAGACCAAGTTTAGACCTAGTTTTGAAATGTTTTGACCTGGTTTAGACCTAGCTTAGACCTTTTTAGACCTAGTTTAGACCTGTTTAGATCTTAGATCTATTTAGACCAAATTTAGACCTAGTTTAGACCGGGTTTAGAGCGCTCGAGCGCGCACAGCGGAGCGCACAGCGAGCGCACAGCGAGCGCACAGCGAGCGCACAGCGAGCGCACAGCGGCGCACAGCGGAGCGGTCCCCTCTCCTCTCTGAGCTTTTCCAACGCTCTAACAGCGGCAGCAGGACGTCCTGACATGTCCATATTTTAGTTTCAAACTATCTGATTATCTGATAAACGACGTTTGTTAAAAATAACGATTACTATCACAAAATCTATCAATCACTGAACCCCTGATAGAGACTGTTTTACCGTTGAGTCCCTTCTCCCCCCGGGTCCCTGGGGCCCCATCTCGGCCCCTCTCTCCTCTGAGTCCTGCTGGACCTGGGAATCCTGTAGTCCCCGTGAATCCGGGCCCTCCCGTGACTCCAACTTTGCCCTCAGAGCCCCTCTTGCCAATGGCCCCTTGGGGCCCAGGCTGTCCTGGGTGCCCAGTGGAACCAATGGGACCCTGAAGTCCGGGGTATCCAGGAAATCCTGGGGAGCCAACCTTTCCCTTGGGTCCTGGGGTTCCAACGCCAGGGCCCCCTGAGGGCCCAGGGTTTCCCTTCTCTCCAGCGCAACCTGCACACAGACACAGACTAAGTCCACACTCCTTTCCTGCACAGAAAGATCGACTTCATACCTAGGGGTCCAATGGGCCCCTGAGGACCCAGCAGTCCAGGTGGCCCAGGAAGGCCTGTTAATGGGGGACAGTATGGGACAGGTCCTCGTTGTCCGACTGCACCTGGAGGCCCAGTGTCCCCTACTGCTCCTCTGGGTCCTGGGGATCCTGGAAGTCCAGGGACCCCTGCAACAAAATCCGATTGTATGACTCTGTTTGGACCCAGTGAGATCTCTGTGCGTGTGGTGGATGTGGGGTGTGTTTGTGGGGGTATTTACCCAGGAACCCGGCTGCTCCATAGGGGCCTGGAACTCCCTTTGGTCCTTGGAAACCCTGGGGTCCTGGGAACCCAATAGCCCCTGGGGGCCCTATGTCAGGATCACCTGAATTACCAGGCAGTCCAGGAGCCCCAGGGAACCCAGGAGAACCTGAAATACACAGGTCAGAATTAGGAACTGAAAGTCCTCTTTTACCCCTTTGCCACCAAGGTGCTGGTTCTGGGCTGGTTCTGGGCTGGTTCCGGACTCGTTCGGAGCTGGTCCTGCTCGGTTTGCTACCAAATAAGGACTAGTGTTGCCATAACAACGCAATGGCTGCCATGTTCACACTGGGACAATTGCAACGTTCTCGGAGCGAAAGCTTCTTTACATCGACCTGTGGCAGTGTGAGAACGACCACAGCTTTGCCTTCTCCTTCATTTGACTTTTATAAAATGTCATAATCTCATCTCTGTCCCAGCAGTAACTGGTGCCCAGTCAGAACCAGGAGTCAGCCTTTTTGGAGTGGAAAGCGGCAGAACTTGTTTTGAAATGGGCACAAGCCCAGAACCGGCACTGGTACCAACTTGATGGAAAAGGGTATTTGTGTCTCAGTCGAAGTGAACTTTGGAGTTACAAACGATTCATAATTATGTTTTAAATATAGGCCTGAGGTGAGCTGGATCTCATCTAATCTGGGAAAGTATTCCAAAGTGAGTACTTACTAGTAGTAATTACTGACTCCAATGGAAACTGTTTTTGTGTCCTTAAGCAAGACACCTCATATAAATGTGGTGTGTGAGTGAGTGTTGTTGGTGGTCAAAGGGGCTGATGGCCCCAGGGAAGCAGTGGCTTTAGTAGTAGCAGCTTCCTACTACCAGGTGGAGCAAGGAAATAATGCCACGTAAAGGGTCTCTGAGTGTCCAAAAAAGTGTGGGATAAATCAAATGTATTATTGTTAATGTTATTAAAATATCACTGAAACTTCTGGTTTATTGTATTCTGAACTCAGAAGGTGCAGTGTGCTAAGTACCCAGTTCCCCGGAGTAGCTGAGCCCGTCCAGCCCCTCATTTCCAGTGGCCCCTGAGGGTCCTTGGGGCCCTGCTTGTCCTGTGGGCCCGGGGATGCCATTATCTCCCTGGTCTCCTTTAGGTCCATCTGCCCCTGTCACGCCTCTGAATCCAGGAACCCCAGGCAGTCCAGGCCGACCTACAACACAGAGGGCACATTAACCCCCGTGAGACTTACTTTATTTAATCGCCATGGGGAAATCATCGTCACAGTAAATAGTCATCAATAATAAGAATGGAAACTAAAAATAAGAAATCAAATTAAATAGCAGTACCACAATAGATTTGTCTTTTATCTACTATATTCTCCTGGTATAAACAAAATCAATATCTTAATTTAACTTGTTAAAGTATAGTGCCCTCCTGTAGCGTGCAGTCAGGGCAGACAAAACTACCGTGTATCAAATCTAAAATCACATTTTTCCTCCACACACGCACGCTCTTCCACCTTCTAAAGAGGCCCTGCCAACCTCTGAAGTTAGCCCCCACCAAACGCACATCCACACAAAACAAGTCTTTAAAAATAGGTCAAATAAGTAAAACAATTGTCTGTGCTCCGTCTGTGCTTCGTCTGTGCTTCGTCCGTGCTCCGTCTGTGCTCCGTCTGTCTCCGTGCTGTCTGCTCCGTCTGTGCTTTGTCTGTGCTCCGTCTGTGCTCTGTGCTCCGTCTGTGCTTCGCTGTGCTTCTGTGCTTGTCTGTGCTCCTGTGCTGTCTGTGCTCCGTCTGTGCTCCGTCTGGGCTTCGTTTGTGCTTCGTCTGTGGTCCCGGTGCTCCGTCTGTGCTTCGTCTGTTGCTCGTCTGTGCTCCGTTTGTGCTCGTGTGTCCGTCTGGCTTCGTTGTGCTTCGTCCGTGCTTTGTCTGTGCTTCGTCTTGTGCTCCGTCTGTGCTCCGTTTGTGCTTCGTCCGTGCTTCCGTCTGTGCTTCGTCTGTGTTCGTCCGTGCTTTGTCTGTGTTCGTCTGTGCTCCGTCTGTGCTTGTGCTCCGTCTGTGCTTCGTCTGTGCTCCGTCTGTGCTTTCGTCTGTGCTCCGTCTGTGCTTTGTCTGTGCTTCCGTCTGTGCTCCGTCTGGGCTTCGTGCTTCGTCTGTGCTCCGTCTGTGCTCCGTCTGTGCTCCGTCTGTGCTCGTCTGGCTCCGTCTGTGCTTTTGTTTGCTTCGTCCGTGCTCCGTCTGGGCTTCGTTTGTGCTTCGTGCTTGCGTTGGTTTTGGCTTGGTCTGTGCTTTGTCTGGGCTTCATTTGTGCTTGTGCTTGTGGTTCGTTGTCAGCCCCTCATAATGAGAAAACACGGTCAAAAGCCACACAGTCTTTGCCGCGTTTGTGCCATTGATCATTTACTTTTTAATTGTATTGGCTGTTGTTAGTAAGTTCAGTTCACTTGAAGGTTTCAACTCTGTGCTCTGGTCATGCTGCATTACTCACACAGATGTAGTGACCTACAGGCCTCCTCTAAAGGCTATAAATGGTCTGAGGTGAAGGTCTTCCCTTGGAGCACCACAGAGGATGGGAACTCTGATTGAATGGGGTTGAGATGCCATCAAGGTCAATAACCACACACAACAGGCCCCCAAGGCTGAAACCGGCAGTGACCGTCCCTGTGCAGAAGACTGTGGTGTGTGCAGACCTTTGCTTCCAGGGTGGACTAGCCTGAGATATCTTTGTAGCACTGCAGTCTCCAGATGAGCCATGCCAGCCAGCAGTGTGTCAAAGACGGGAGACACATTGGTCGTGGTAAAAGTGCACAACAAGGGCATGGGGAGAACAAGCAAAGAGCTGTCAGAGAATGTGCTGCTTAAACTCTGGCAAAAAGTATAAATCATACATGTGTTCAGTAGGGACAGAGTGGTTTTTCTTGGTGATTTCTGTTTCTCAACAGTCAACTTTTCACAGCTTCATTGAACACTATAGTTCATCATTTGTTGAAACTAGCCCTCTGATCTTGTATATGGTGTGATTTGGAAGCAATTAAGATGGCTGGAAGGCCTGGGGTGAGAGTGGAGCACTGGGAGGAGAGCTGAGGAATTGTAGTGGGAGTGTAATAGACATACTGCGTCAGCTGCTATTTATGGCTACCTCGAAATGTGATCGGGATAGAGAATGAGCGCTTATGACACGATTTTGATCGTGTGTCTCGCGGGAACATAAATGGTGCTTTTCCAGTTTCTATTTCTCATTCTCATACATCGCGGTGGAATGGCAGCTTTATCGTGCATACACGCATACGCCCATTTAATCAGAGGAAGAGAGGCAGAGGTCTGATGTAGGAGAAAACTTTGTGATTGTTTGTTTGAAGTCGTTCGGATATTACATCCTCTGTTCTAGACTAAGCACAGTTTGCTCAAGACTTTCGTTTACACTTAATATACATCATGTATACTTGTTTATTATATTTTAACTCATTTCAGTCTTGTTTCTAGACACTAGGAGTGCTAGTCTAGGGGACTGTGCAACATATTCTACCTCTAGTTGGCTATGTATAGTGCACGCTTGTTGTGGTCACTAGGTCGATAGGATCAATTCAGTTACTGTTAGACTAAAGGCAGTCCATTGCTAAGGGTTTTTCAGTTGACTTAGCATCAGTATTATTACGGTATTGTGTAAATTACAAACTCTGTGATCTTCTTAACATAAGAACGTTGGAATTATACTTAGACACTTGGAATTCTTGATAGTTCTCAGTGTCGTATATACTATGTTTGTGTCTATGTTTTCTAAAGTGAATTCTTGCTTGTATGCTATTATTCTTTGTTGATATTTGACAGTGTGGCTATCTTCATATCATTTCAAGCCTCCGCGAAATTCATATCTTGTCTGATTGCTCAGGACAATATGTGCATCAGACTGAGCTCGTTCAGTATTATTTTGTTAAACACTTTAACAGTATTAGCTATGCAGCCATGGCTCTTTACAGAGCATAAGTCAATACGATGGTGACACCTATACACTAATCGGTTTTTTAGAAAAAAGCTACTTTAGATTTAAAAATGTTTGGAAGTAGTCAAAATAGTCTACAAATCTCAGATTAAACGAACATATAAATATGTGTTAACTGAGCGAATGCAAAGCTGGAGCACGAAGGCAACATGCGTCTCTGGATTGTGATAGTACTCTGAATACAAAACATTTTTAGAAATCTTATATTCTGGAAGATTGTCCGTATCTGCATTATTTGTGGTACGTATATCCACTGACTAGAATCAGATAGTTATCCTACTTGAGCTGAGTAACCTGCCACCGATCTAGTGACTTTGCTTGCTTTAGTCATCTTACTCTCATATATGAGTTGTCTTTTGGACGCAAGAAGATAACCTATTTTTTGTCGTCTCAATCTAAGGTCGTGGCGGGGAATTGATATACGATTTCGATTTACCGACATACGATGTTAAAGAGCTTACATAGTTATCTCGAAGATAGGCCCATGTTTCAAGGATTTGTTATAACATATAAAAGAATAACATAATAGGAGCAGTAGTGAACTTCTGGGATAGTAGTAGACTGACAAAGGTCGGCAACGACGTTGATTGAGGCTGGGACCAAAATGGCTGAGGTCAGAGCTGGGCACGCTGCCACTGCCGGTATACGAATAAGCTTGGACAGCCGAATACGTGGAGGTGGAAATTATCTATCCGTGGAGCGGGGAACGGGGGGTAGGCAGTGACTCGAAGCATATTTGGAACATCTGGATGAGTCTCCTGGTCACGTGAAACGGTAGTGAATTGCTGTGGCGAGCGTGGAGACGAGATATATCGCACATTCAAGGCGGGGTGATGTTATAAAAGGGCCCACTACTACTGAATCCTTTCGACTGTGTTCTAAGACGATAGCCGCTCAAGTCTACTAGACCTGATTCCGTCTGTCAGTGAGCTTATAATTGTGTGGTTTTGATAATTGTCTGCTTTCATGATATTACGAGAGACAGCGCGCGTCTAGGGTCAATTTGGAGGCTCCAATGTTGTATAATAATGTTAGCTGCTCAACGAGAAGTCAACTAGAGAGAAGTGGCTCGCAGAGCATTACATGCCGAACTAATACTCAACTTTTCGCATTGTAACAATGAGATGTAGTGCAGTGACTGCAAGTAGAAGAAGTCTCGTTTTATTGCTTGTCTTATCTTTAGAGTCTAAGATTGTATTAACTCGATGTCTCACAGTGGAGCAGTGCACATTAAATCTTTTACATGGTGTGAAGGCCATAGGTCTCAGACAGTCACCCATCTGGCTCAGATCATAATTAGAGATACAACCAGTTTTACAACACTACTCATATTAATTTTATTTTCGTACACATGTGAATTGTTTCCTCGGGTAACTGTGTCGCTTAATGATAAGACAAGCTTCGTTTGTGACGCGTTAAGTGTCTCGTCTTTAATAGTTCTAGGGATTGGGGTGTAAAAGACTTGGTATATTGCCTTGTTTATGGACAGAACATAGTCTAAGATGACATGAAGACTTTCCTCTAATGATCTACTTCTTTTGGGTAATTATGTTGCACCTGCACTGAATCCATTCTGTTCATATCTAGATATGTATTGCATTCGACATACGGAGTTTGGTGTACCCGTCTGAATACACTGAGCACTTCAAACTAGGGACATTACAACTGATATTAGATTTAGACATGATTACAACTGGAGACAAGAGCACTCTCTATGTTTGGGTAAAGATCATAGTAATGGAAATTTTGACCGTATATATATTGTGGTGCAGCGCTTTCTA
This sequence comes from Chaenogobius annularis, assembly GCA_015082035.1. NCBI lineage: Eukaryota > Metazoa > Chordata > Actinopteri > Gobiiformes > Gobiidae > Chaenogobius > Chaenogobius annularis. Next base: position 231,199 of record BJKM01000652.1, read on the forward strand.
AAGTTTGCTTACAGTTTGCTAAAATCTGAGACAGTTGCTAGTCACATACAGTGGATTGTTAGTTGTTATATCCAAAAAGGAGTCTGCCTGGAAGGGGTTTTGCTACATAGCTAAATTGTGGAGATGGAAGGACATGCCCAACAATGGAGGATATGGAAGAGATAGTTTTGGTTGGGTGTGTGATTACTTTGAGATGACTTTATGTAAGAGATTATGAGTGGGTCACTTAAGGTATTCGACTGTCGCATATTAGATGGATACGAATGTATGAGCTGTGTGAGTATACCAGCGCATTTGCAGGAGTTATTTGGGGGCTCGATGACAAAAGAAATCCAGTCCTATCTTCTAGTATCCAATAGGATGCATTTGAAGGGGGAAACTAGTAGGAGATTCAAGAGATTGTGCAGTAAATACTGCAGAATGATGAAACGGATATGATGCGCGATCATTGGTGCTGGCCTTTAGGTGACTTCAAATTTTTGATCAATTATGTTTGTCTTGTAATGTAATATATTCTGTTGTAAATTATAATTTGTTTTTCTCAGATAGAACTTTTGCGCTCTGTGGTTGAGGAAGATGCTCCTACCTGACCTTTTATAATCAGACACAGATCACTCCTTAGTGTACTACTAGTTCTGAGTTCGTTTTTTAGTGTCTCTGTCGTGTTCTTGAGAACTAGCGCATTATTAACGGTGTTGGCTAAAGGGTTGAGAGACCAAGTATTGCAGGCAGAAAGGAGTATGTATAGTGCAGGAGTCACTTTCTTGGTTGGAGCTTACAGGACGTACGCGTTGTTAATCTTCTACCCTGTAGAGCTTCATTGTGGCACAGTAAACCTTACCTTTGGGTTATTTTTTTTCTCTGCGCATACGTCGACGAATAATCTCCTCACAGATAAGAGAAGCGGAGTACTCTCGATGCGCTCTGATGAGGTCACGAACATAGCTGAGAGAGACTCCTCTAATGCTCTGTGTCTTGTTTTTTGTTCGCTCTTAGCTGGATGCTGTCGGTGATGTCGAGCCAGACCCTGCTGACCTGGACGGCTGCGGCGTGCAGATGTAACTGATCAAGTTTTGGGGGCGTTCATTGCTATATTCCGCTGCAGGCATCATCATAAGGTCTGGGCTGTAATATACGGCGGACGGGGAGTGAGGTGTAGTGCTCTGATTCTCTGTAGCGAGAGGAGTGCAACGAACGCCTGGGTTCTAGGATGTGGCTTCCGTTGATCTCAACAGCAGTTAAGCCTCTGGTACCAACTGCGATTGGAATCAGATCAATGATCTGTCTTAGACTGTATAGATGATGTCCATTCTCTCTCCACGTGAGTGGACTTGCTCAAAGGTTTAAGTTCTCAGTCCCTTGGGTGTTGCTTACACACTTCTAATCGCAAGCCTCACGAGCATTCATACACATATGTGGAAGTGCGCTATCATCTTCTTGCGCACGCACCATCAGCGCTCCAGGACCTGACAGGCTGGGAGCTCGCGCATAGCTCTCATCAGAAGTAGCGTACTGTGGATGCCGGGCATGATGCGCCATCTGTACTTGGACTTCGCTCGTCGATATATCGTGGTGGATAAGTCCTAAGCTGAAGAGGGAATGCTTCAGCAAGAGTAGAATTGTGCAAAGTATGTTATCACAAGAGGACACATCGATCTGAATTGAAAGTCATACTACACTCATCTCCTCACACTAGTGTGGTTGCTGGAGCAACGAAGGACGCCAGAAGCGCAGCTGGAATCAACTGTACCAACAGTCAGTAACACAGCCTTAAGACTCGCGCCGTAAGCGCTAGCACACTCGTCGTGCTTCTCGTGTCTTTGCTTGAAATCCAAAAGATTCACGGGCCATGGTCCATCCTGATCCCCACCATACAGGCAGAGGCTGAAGCTCTCCAAACCTGCAGTGAGGACTCTAAGAAGTGGACCAATGAGGCCCAGCGGAGGAGCTCTGTGCGTGTTTGGAGCATTACAGATAGCTAGCTGCGACTGCTACTGGGCTCTTAGGCAAGAGTGTGCATCAGGATGATAGGTTTGTCGGTAGCAGCGGCACGCCAAGCGTCGGACTGAACCGACTGATGTGACTCGTCACTACGTGACATTGGTCTATTTGAACAATCCTTCAGGTAGTGAAGGCTTGTGGTGACATCCGGGCACTCATAACCTCGTAAATAGATACATCACAAGCTTATTTTCTCAAATTTCTTTCATAGAAAAAACTTCTTCCTGGGCATATCACTCACAAAACTGAGGCTCATGTTAAGGTGACAGCAAAAGTGTGAGGTCATGCTTTTGACTATGGCGCTGATGGTAGGCACTCAGTTGTGCACTATGTAACACAGATTGGCAGTAGTATGGGAATTGATGCAAAAGAGTGTTTCTCGTCGAGCTGAATGATTCAACATGATTAATGTAATACTTGGTCTGTTAATATGGCAAATGCAGTATATCTCATGACACCTGTTGTTAATCGCAAATCTTGATCGCTCGCGTCTGCTGTGATGAAGATGGGGAGCCTCACTGGATTACTTCACGTTCAACACACAGCCCAAGTAGCTGCAGCGCTACGGTCGGCAGACAAGTCGTCGACAAGAATCGTAGTAGTTCGATACTTCTATACCCTATTTCTCTACCACATTACGCGTCAAGAGGTTTGATGTGCCACGCTTATTGTAGTACACCGCTTCGCCAACACCGTGAGATTGCACGCTCCGCCACTCACCCAAACTGAGTCCCCCCCATCCCCATGAATCTCACATAATTCAGCGCATACAGTTCGTGAAGTGAATACTAGGTACATGGAGCTCACATAATAACTAGGCATGCACTCTTGTTGGTTAGACTTTCACTCCTCTTAGGCGTGAGAAGTAGAACTCCAGACGAGACAGATCTGCTGAGTTGAGACAATAAGCACTAGGTGTGCTGTCTGGTGAATGTGCTGAACAACGGGCACGTGCTTACGGAGCTCGCCTGCTCCCGGGTTCTCAGCACGAATACGTGCACAGATACGGGTATTCATCTTAACGACTCAACTCGCTCGAGGACGTCTGACCAACGGATAGCTCATCCCGAAGATGGCTGATCTTCTAACCAGGTCTTCATGGCCAATTCTAATATGCTTCTCTTGGCTCGAGATATGCGCCAGGATTACGCGCATGGAGCTTAAGATTGAATACATAAGGCCTGTTGTCGCGAAGGTATCTGTAGTCAATGATGTCTATGGATTAGAACGCCTTATAGGCTTTAACTGAAGACCAAAAATGCAAATGATCTGAGCATCACCTTCAATGTGTCACAGGTATCTACGTGGCCTGATTGAGAGAGACACACCCACTCGCTAGACATTCGGGCTTACAGAGCAGAAGCGATAGTGGTAGAGCACTCCCAACGGAGAGCACAGATCCTCGGCTGTTCGTGGGACCAAGGCACTACTGGCAGCGTCCTTCTGTTGCCCTGGAAACCTATGCCAGGATCCTGTTTGTGGACTTCAGCTCTGCATTCAACACCATCCTCCCGGCTCTGCTCCAGGACAACAGCTCTCCCAGCTCAACGTGCCTGACTCCACCTGCAGGTGGGTCACTGACTTCCTGACGGATCGGAGGCAGTGCGTGCGGCTGGGGAAGAACGTCTCAGACACTCGAACTATTAGCACAGGATCTCCACAGGGCTGTGTATTTTCTGCTCTTCTCCCTGTACACAAACTGCTGCACCTCCAGCCACGACTCCGTAAAACTGATCAAGTTTGCGGACGACACCACCCTCATCGGGCTCATCTCGGACGGGGATGAGTCTGTCTACAGGAGGGAGGTGGACCGGCTGGTTCCTGGTGCAGCGGAACAACCTGGAGTTCCCCGCAGCCCCCCTCGTCATGACAGACTCCCCCATCACCACCATGGACTCCTTCCGCTTCCTGGGCACCACCATCACCCAGGACCTCAAGTGGGAGCCCTCCATCAGCTCCCTCATCAAGAAGGCCCAGCAGAGGATGTACTTCCTGCGGCAGCTGAGGAAAGCCAAGCTGCCAGTGCAGATGATGGTGCAGTTTTACACGGCCATCATTGAGTCCATCCTCACCTCCTCCATCACCGTGTGGTACGCTGGAGCCACAGCCAGGGACAAACAGAGACTACAGCACCCTCTGCTGGAGCCACAGCCAGGTACAAACAGAGACTACAGGGCCTCTGCTGGAGCCACAGCCAGGGACAAACAGAGACTACAACGCATTGTGCGCTCTGCTGAGAAGGTGATCGGCTGCAGACTTCCATCTCTGCAGGACCTGTACGTCTCCAGGGCTCTGGGACGAGCAGGTCGGATCACAGCTGACCCTTCTCACCCTGGACATGGTCTATTTGAACCACTTCCCTCAGGCAGGAGGCTACGGTCCATCCGGACCAGAAGGAGGAGTAGGAGGTTGAGAAGTGGTCCACCTCCTGAACCTCAGTCAATGATTAACAATCCTTAACTACATAAAAACTTGTCACGGCCATTATCTTTAATGCTTCCACTATGAGCATTTTACGAATTGAAAGGATGTGAAATGGTTATTGTTGGCTAACTCTTTGGCATTTCTCTCTTCCGCTGCCTTGCGCAGGGTGGCCAAATTAGGAAGATGACTCCAAAATCCATAATTTCAGTTGCATAGCCTGCTTTCACACTAGTCTTTGGCAATGTCTTTCCTCAGCTCTCTCTCTGTCGGTGTGACTTTCTCCAGAATCTAGTGTTCTTGCTCGCCATCAGTACACAACCCTAAAACTGACCAACTGTTGTGTCTGTTTCTGCTCTACCACAGTCTCACCTAACTGGTGACTGAGCTCAGTCATTTCTTATTACAGCCTCCTTTGATGCTGACAGAATGACAGGCACAGCATCTTTGTTAACTCCTGGCTTTTTTCAGTTGTTTTTGGTAGTACAATAAACATAATATCAATACCCTACATGCTGAGTATTTTATTCAGAGGTTAAAATGTATATATTCTTTACATGATGATTGTGTACTTTTTACTTTTTACAGAAATAGAATTACTTGAATTGGTTTAGTGTCTTCTTTTGACCGTTGCTTATTGTCTCAAATAACTATTGTTTATTCTCGTCTGTTCAATTTGAAGTCAACTAACTTTGCGGTGGTATTTATTTATGAGAATAAAACTGGTCAAGATCAGCTCTTCATGTCCCCGGAAATGACGTCATGTAATTTCATGGGAAAAAATAAATAAATAACTTAAAAATACAATAAAAAAAGTTAAATATCAATGTCACAAAACAGCACAAACGAGGCAAAGCGTGTTTTTTCATTATGAGGGGCTGAGTGATGTCATTGGCCAAAAATGACATCACTCATATTTCAAACTGTAACTTAACTTTTTACAGCACAAAACAGCACAAAAGAAGCACAAATGATTGACTTTTTGTTGTTGTGGATGTGCGTTTGATGGGGGGCCAATTTCCCGGTGGTGCCCGGCGTGGTCTGCAGTGGGAGAAAACTCTTTGTTGATTCGATAGGAAACTTTTTCCATCTTCTAGTTCTTCTAAAAAACATTTCCTGGCAAAATTATAACTCATTTTTGCACAACTAACTCAAATCAAGTCACTTCCTTGTCTTAATGGAGGTTGTTGACCTGGAGAGGGAAAGACACAGCTTTGTAACACCCCCTCAGCCAAAATGTATTTTTAAAACAAATTGTTGTATGGATTACATTTGTTTTCTAGGGGAGACAATTTTCTGCTTCCTCCTCGGAAGACGTAACGTGATGGTGGGGTTGAGGAGGTCCTCAAAGTATTCCTTCCACGGTCTGACGACATCCCCAGTCGAGGTCAGCAGGTCTCCACCCGCACCATAAACGGTGTTGGTGAAGCACTTCTTTGGGGCGGACTCATAGTCCTCCTCCATGGCCTCCCCGAACTCCTCCCAGGTTAATTTTATTGAATGTCGTATTTGTGTTTTAGTATTCTGTGTTTGCTGTTTATTTTGTGTTTTAAGAGGGACTCTTAAGAACTTTTCTCATGGGGTTTTCCCTGTACCAGCATGGGCACGCTGTCAGTCCTAAGGGATTGAAAACTAAAACATTTTATTGGTGACAGGCAGCATAATGACTTAACAAAACCAACTTGTTTTGATTGGCTGCAAGACTTTCATACCTATTTAAGCTGTTGTTGCATACAAAAGTCTTATGCCTTTGCTATTTCTGCTCTTAATGTTAAATGCAGCTATAATCAATAAACAATAAATGAATGAAAGCTGCTAATACAGCTAAATAATGGAAAATGGAAACATGGAACATTAAAAAAAAAAAAAAAACAGACTGCGTATAATCGGGTAAAGAAAATATCATTTAAAAAAAATATCTTAGCATGTGTAGCCGTGGCCTCAGATAATTAAAAAGTAATCAAATATACAGAAGCAGGAACATTTAAAAAGCTCTATGTATGCAGAGTAATAATGTAAAATGACCCATATCTGAACTTTAAATCATGTTGTTGATCTAACAATAAAAGTTGGACCGGGTTTTTGTCCCCATAAGGTCCCATAATGTGATAAGTATCTGCCGACACATGCAAAGTTACAGACCTGGGTTTCCAGCGTCGCCTTTCTCCCCCGGAGCGCCAGGATTTTTCGGAACACAAGGTAGATGCTCTCCTGGAACAGAACGAAACCAGTGTCAAGATGCACTCCCATCCATGCATTTTACCATCTGATTTTAATGCATTTTTTCCTGTTATGTGAATACTTTGAATTCCCTTGTGTACAAATTGTGCTCTACAAATAAACTTGCCTTGCCTTGCGTAGATTAGACTACTGTAACTCCTGCTGCAGCGAGCCCTAAAAGCGCCATAAAAAGCTTTCAACTGGTTCAAAATGCAGCAGCAAGATTACTAACAGGAACTAAAAGAAGAGAGCACATTACGCCGGTGCTCGAGTCTCTTCACTGGCTCCTGTCGAGTTTAGAATCACATTTAAATTCCTCCTCCTGACTTACAAAGCAATAAATGACCTGGCCCCATCCTACCTCAAAGAGGCTATAGGACCTTATCATCCAAACAGAGCACTTCGCTCTCAAAAGCTGGACTTCTGGTGGTCCCAAGGGTCTCTAAAAGCACCGTAGGAGGTAGAGCGTTTAGCTCCCAAGCTCCTGTGTTGTGGAATCGGCTCCTGTCCATGTTAAAGAGGCCGACACAGTCTCTTCATTTAAGACCAGGCTTAAAACGTTCCTCTTTGAAATGGCTTATGGTCAGGCCAGTTAGGAACAGAAATAAAATCCTACAGTTCCCAGCTATGCTGCCCTAGGAGCAATTATACTGAGGGAAGTATGGCAGCTTGAGCACTAGATGCTGCCGTTAGGTCAGTTGATACGCAGCGAGAATGTGTCCTATCACAATGATGCAGACGACACTCAGATCTATGTTTCACTGACGACAGGTGAATATGGACCAGTGGATTCACTCTGTCACTGCATCCAACAGATCAGTGTGTGGATGCAAAACAACTTTCTCCAGCTGAACTCAGACAAGACTGAAATCATCGTCTTTGGCCCACAGAAACAAAGAGAAAGTGTTAAAAGTCACCTCCAGGGTCTCGCTCTAAAACCTACAAATCAAGTTAGAAATCTGGGGGTAATAATGGACTCAGACTTGAACTTTAACAGCCACGTCAGATCAATAACATCAGCAGCTTTTTACCATCTGAAAAACATTGCCAAAATCAAAAGTATAGTGTCTAAACCAGACCTGGAGAGACTTATCCATGCGTTTGTCTCTAGTAGATTAGACTACTGTAACGGCCTGCTCACTGGCCTCTCCAAACGAGCTGTAAAACAGCTGCAGTACATCCAGAACGCTGCTGCTCGGGTCCTGACTAGAACCAGGAGGTACCATCACATTAGTCCTGTGCTCAGGTCTCTGCACTGCCCCCTGTGGCTCAGAGAATAGACTTCAAAGCAGCTCTGCTTGTATACAAGTCTCTCCATGGCCTAGCACCAAAGTCCATCTCGGACATGTTAGTGCCATATGAACCATCTCGGACTCTGAGGACCTCAGGGACCGGCCTCCTGCTGGTGCCCAGAGTCAGGACTAAACATGAAAATGGCACCTTTAAATTGCCTTAAAATAAGATGTTGTGATTTCTGTCATGTCTTTGTGATTTTAATGCATTTTTTCCTGTTGTGTGAAGCACTTTGAATTGCCTTTGTGTACGAATTGTGCTCTACAAATAAACTTGCCTTGCCACTATCCGAGACTGCTTTTCCTATAAACAATATTTCATATTTTAGTTCTCCTGTGTCTGTTCATGACAGTTCACATCTTTTTCTCCTACTTCTACTCCTCTCAGGGAGTGCGACTGTTTCAGACACTGCTGATGCTGCTTCAGTGACGACTGAAACTTAGATGCCACGATCCTGCCATGTGGACCTGAACCTGATCCTGCTCCATCACTCAGCAATTACCTTTGGAACCCGGAGGCCCAGGGGTCCCTGGGGGTCCCGGAGGACCAGCGTCTCCAGTGGGCCCTCTGTCTCCCACAGCCCCAGGGACAGATGGCCCCACAGGGCCCATGGGTCCAGGAAAGCCCTTAGGTCCAGATCGGCCCCTAGGTCCTGAGTCTCCAGTAAATCCAGGCACACTGTCGCCCTGAAACAGAGACCAGTAACACACAAGTTTAAACCAGGACTGGACCTGGTTTGATCCAGAACTGCACTCGGTCTATCCCTGAACCAGAGCAGGTCTGATCCATAATCCCTGTTCTTGCTCTGTCCATTTTGAAAGAGGGTGTTTTTCTTCAAATTTTCAGTTTAAAACTATTTACACAAATGGTCAATTCTGATATATGTAGGGGATCTTACTAGTACAAGTAAAGTTATTCATGTCGATTAAAGAATTGGATCAAGATTTCAAACATGACACATTGCATAAGAGTGGATATGTCATATTTTAACAGTTGTGATGTGGGGCATCAGCCATTGATTAGGCATTTAACAATTCTATAATCAAATATCTAAATTAATTTATTGATTAAAAATTAATTTTGCTCGTTATTCTGAAGGTTGGTGTGAACGTAACCATGACATTGACCCTTTTTCTGGAAATGAATGAACACTTTACCAAATGTGGTTTATGAAGATTTAAGTACCAAACAATTAAACAGATAAATATCATGATGGAATATGCAAATGAGTCGATAACAGATGGAGACGCGAGACATGATCGTATTTGATCTAGCTAGTTGTGCGTGAGTTAATTCTAAAATGATCTTATCAACCAGATTGTGAAATGCGTTCATACAACCAGAACCAGAGGAAGCTGTGATCCTGAGGAGACGGGCCTGTTTGTGTCCAAGAGCCTGTGTGTCCGTGTCTCCTCCAGGGTTCACTCAGGGGTCACGCTGGGAGAGACTGCTGGGTCCACACGCTGGGAAGGGCACGGCCGCTCTGGAGCTCCAAGCGCTGACGGTGTCAGGCCAAAGAAGCACTGGATCAGGCTCAGGGATCTGCGTTTTCCTTTGCCCAGATAAAAAGGCAGTTCTTTTTTCTAAGTTATCTGTTTTTATTACTATACGTCTGTGCCTAATCTTTTTCTGTACTTAATCTTTGTTGCAACACTGAAATTTCCCCATTGTGGGAAAAATAAAGGTGATCTTATCTTATATTAGGTTCTGCAGAGATTGAAGTCGGCAGCCGATCACCTTCTCAGCAGAACGCACAATGCACTAATATTGACTATGTAGCAGAGGGCGCTGTAGTCTCTGTTTGTCCCTGTGGCTCCAGCAGAGGGCGCTGTAGTCTCTGTTTGTCCCTGTGGCTCCAGCAGAGGGCGCTGTAGTCTCTGTTTGTCCCTGGCTGCTGGCTACCAGCAGAAGGGCGCTGTAGTCTCTGTTGTCCCTGGCTGTGGCTCCAGCAGAGGCGCTGTAGTCTCTGTTTCCCTGCTGTGGCTCCAGCGTACCACACGGTGATGGAGGAGGTGAGGATGGACTCAATGATGGCCGTGTAAACTGCACCATCATCTGCACTGGAGCTTGGCTTTCCTCAGCTGCAGCAGGAAGTACATCCTCTGCTGGGCCTTCTTGATGAGGGAGCTGATGGAGGCTCCCACTGGAGGTCCTGGGTGATGGTGTGTGCCCAGGAAGCGGAAGGAGTCCACGGTGGTGATGGGGGAGTCTGTTATGATGAGGGGGGGCTGGGGGGCTGTGACTTTCCTGAAGTCCACGATCATCTCCACTGTCTTCTGGACATTGAACTCCAGGTTGTTGCCGCTGCACCAGGACACCAGCCGGTCCACCTCCCTCCTGTAGTCAGACTCATCCCCGTCCGAGATGAGCCCGATGAGGGTGGTGTCGTCCGCAAACTTGATCAGTTTTACAGAGTCGTGGCTGGAGCTGCAGTTTGTGTACAAGGAGAAGAGCAGAGGGGAAAGTACACAGCCCTGTGGAGCTCCTGTGCTGATAGTCCGAGTGTCATTCTTCCCCAGTCACACGCACTGCCTAATTAGACTGGCTGTGAATTAATATGCTCTATTTATATAAATAAAAAGTTGAAATTTAACGTTTTAATAATAATTAAAATGATCCCTGAACGGATTTAGACAAAATAAACTCCCAAAGAACCAAATATCTCTTTTGGCAAAGGCGCAATGTGTCTCTGCTTCCTCTTCTGCCCTGCACACTGACAAAAGGCGCAGCAGCTCTGTTCCTCCTGCTCTGGCCAGCACTGTGCAGGGAGCGCGACGGAGAGACGGAGAATCACGGAGAATCACGGAGAATCACGGAGAATCACGGAGAATCACGGAGAATCACGGAGCCCGCGGTTCTGTTTGGCCAAGGCGATGGCAATAAGTTTGCCTTTCAAAACTACTTCAGCAGCATCCCAGAAGATGGGTAGCGAGGTTTTGCCATTGTCAATTTCCTCTACATAAATTTCAAAGTAATTCGATTTTTTTTTTCTTAAACAAAAGGGACAGTTAGCAGAACGATGTTATTACAGAACAGTGTTATTACATGTTTCCTCCAAATCTGGTGATTTAAATAAGGGCATGATTAATTTGATCTATAGTGCCTATATCTACATCATTTATCATCTATTTTTATTGTAAATTTAAAAAGTAGTCTATTCTAGTAAATATTGCGTGTAGGTTAGAGAAATAGGTGTATTATTATTATTATTATTATTATTATTATTATTATTATTATTATTATTATTATTATTATTATCATTACTATTATTATTTATATATTTTTCTTTTATTTCCTTTTCTCTTTTCACATTTTTAAAGATCAAACAAGACTATAGAACGACACAGACAGGAGTTTTGAGGCCCAAGTACATAGTTCAAATACTGTACAAAACTAAAAACAGTCTGCAGTGCATTATTCATTTCAAAGTGATAGTGGTTTGCCTCTTGGTGCCACAGTCTCTCCAACAGTTAGCATTTCCTTGTGAATAATGAGCACTTTGACATGGGGTTATGACACATTTTTCCAGCATAATTCATCTAAACATAAAGATTTTGATGTCCTCCACTGGGATGAACACACATTTTTCCACTCTCTTTTCCCATTTGTTTTTAATATATTTAGTAGAGTAGTTTTCCAGATTAACAATGCACTGATTCAATTTATATATTATTCCCCTTGAAAGTTCTGATTTATAAGCCTTGATTAAAAAAGTTTCAGTCCGAGGGTTATAATGGTCATTACTTAGTTACATTTTTGGGTTATAATAGCTCCTTATTTGTAAATACCTATAAAAGTCCTGTTTCTCCAAGTCAAAGGATTCTTTCCACATATCAAAGCTTTTCATGTATTATCTTTTACAATCTGGGGAAAAACTTTTAGACCTTTTGTAAACCAGACCCTGAATCTCAGGGTCCATCCGGACCAGAACCTCCCGCCACAAAACAGTTCTTTCCCTCTGCCGTTGGACTCATGAACACCTCTTAACACCTGCCTTTTTTGACTATTATTCAACTGTTCATTGCACTATTCTGGCCAACTGTAAATTGTGTATATATTCATGACAAGTCTATTTTATCTTATTTTGTAAATTCTAAATTGTAACCTTTTTGACATATTTTACTACTATGATTATTCATTATTATTGTTGTATGTTGCACCTTAACGCCAAAGTAAGTTTCTAGTTTGTGAATTCTGTTCACTGACAATGGCAATAAACCCCTTTCTGATTCGAATCCTGATGAATTTCTTGTTGATATTTCAGCAACATGTCTGTGCGCAGAAAGGTGCGAAACACTGCACCTTTGGGCGCCTTTTCACGTACTATAAATCACATGACTTGACTCAATCTCAGATGTGTAACGTCACAGACTGCACAAGTGGACATGATGGTGTTCAAAGGTTCAAATACTTCTTGGATGTGTAGCCTATAGTTATATGGCAGACTGGGCAGAGAATGCTGGTTACCGCGTCTCTCACACTTTGTCTCACTGTGGGGCACACACCATTGGCCTGCTTGCCCCCGACTAGGCCGTGTGCCAAGTCAATAAATGGGCCAGTAAATGGTGAGTAAATCATCTTATTACAATAAACAGCACTTAGAGAAGTGTCCAAAGCTGCAGTTGTTCAGAGGTGGGACACAACAGCGGCAGCACTGACTGAGCGCTGACACATGGGGAATTGTGGACCCAGAGTCTGGACAGCGAAAGAGACCTCAAGTGCGTAAAAGCCATCTCCAAGCGAGCGCGCATCATTTAACCCCAGATTAGGTTTAGCCAGCTGGGCATCACATACCATTGGTCCTCGGTCTCCTCTGGGTCCCGGGAGTCCGTCTTGTCCTGGCACACCATTGAAACCTGGGCGTCCTTGTGCTCCCGGCTCTCCTCTGCTTCCTTTCTCTCCTAGAAATACAAAAGATAAAATGTCTCCATCTTCATACCGAGGTGATCAGATGCTTGTGAACAACATCTGCCCTGAGGCTGACTGACACAGATGTGGCTGTGATTCTCCACATGCAGCCTCTGACCATCACTGTGGAAGAAAAGTATGGGGGGGTGTTGCTCACAGGTCCACCAGCGTATCATACTGAGAGCGGCTTGTGTGGGTGCGTGGCATGTTCCAGCTACGCCATGGTTCCAGCTGTGCCATGTTCCAGCTCATTGCCATGTTCCAGCTGCCAGTGCCCATGTTCCAGCTTGTGCCATGTTCCAGCTCTGTGCCATGGTTCCAGCTATGCCATGTTCAGCTGTGCCATGTTCCAGCTATGCCATGTTCCAGGCTGTGCCATGTTCCAGCTATGCCATGTTCCAGCTGTGCCCATGTTCCAGCTGTGCCATGTTCCAGCTATGCCATGTTCCAGCTGTTGCCATGTTCCAATGCTATGCCATGTTCCAGCTATGCCTATGTTCCAGCTATGCCATGTTCCAGCTATGCCATGTTCCAGATGAAGGTCTGAGATCTGATCCAAGTGTTCTGCAGAGGTGTAAGGGCGAGTGCGGCTAATGCAGACAATTCAAATCATTCAATTTGTGATTTGTGTGGAATTCTAGCAGGGCTTAAACTGAATAAAGTGTTATTTATGTTTTTATTTCAATTTAATTTATTTTTCAGAATGTTTATTAAGTGTGAATAAAAACACTCAAACATCTATAATAGGGTTTATGTGGTGTGTGTGTGTTGTGAGTGTGGTTGTAGTGAGTGTGTGGTGTGAGTGTGAGTGTGTGAGTGTGAGTGTGTGTGTGTGTGTGTGTGTGTGTGTGTGTGTGAGTGTGAGTGTGTGAGTGTGTGAGTGTGTGATGTGAGTGTGTGGTGTGAGTGTGTGTGAGTGTGTGAGTGTGTGGTGTGTGTGTGTGTGTGTTGTGAGTGTG
>BJKM01000652.1:247500-303079 GCA_015082035.1 Chaenogobius annularis
CTGACATAGGACACCAAAATAATAATAAATACAAATAAAAAAAATTAACGAACATTTGTTTTGTGTTTATATTGCTCAAAAATAAATTGAATGAGCAGGGTCACCTCTCCACAGATCTGACATGTGACTTTGCCTGCTTGTCTCCAAGATATAGAAGTTTATGCCAGACTGTGAAGCATTTAAGGCAAAATAATAACACGTTCATATACAAACAAGCAGGTGACAGACACTTAACCAGAAAAGTTACAAAGTGCTGCTTTAATAACCTCATTGCTATTTCATGAGCTGTAAATAGGAAAGAAACCAGAATATAAAATAAAAATCTCATTTCAAGGCCAATGCACACCGAAGTGTCCCGCCTCAGTAACGCCTCATAAAAAAGACTTTAAAGCAGCTTCAAATCTGCACATGACTGACAAGAGAGGCATGACACACGGCTGTGGCGAGAGGACAGGCGGCGGCTTGAGCAGGTTATGGGGGGTTTAGCCAGAGACAAAACAAGGCAGGAGCAGGTGCTTCCTCTGCCCCCGGGAATGACGTCAACGGAAATGTGCACTGGCTCCGCTGCTGCCGAAATACATCTTGAAAATCACTGTTTTACCCACCAAATGCCAAGAAACGAGGAGCAAGAAATGACCAAACCAGAAAAACACAAGACTAATAACGCTACGGGAACCAAGCAAACAAAGCTGAGGGTCCACGGCTCCGGTGGAAAACAGGTTGAAGCTGACTTGTGTCTTTGGAACTTCTACGCACTGTGTGGAGGCCGGACTCACTCTCAAGCTGGAGCCATTGAAGCCTGCTCGAGGTTGAGTTGACGTCTTACCTGGGATGGCCCGTGACTCCTGGGTTCCTCGCTGACCTTTGAACCCTTTGAGTCCTGGAAACCCCTCCAGACCCTAGAACATAATCCCAAAATATCAGTCACACCCTGACAGGCAAGAAAAGTGAATTACTTTGTGTACTTTCCTTTGTGTAAAGCAACATTTGTACACAAAGTAAATCAAAGTGCTTCACACACAGAAAAAAAAACATTCAAATCACAAAAACAGGATAAATACATCCAAAATTATGATTTAAAGAATACTTCACAAGAGAAGAGTGCAGATTAAATCCTTTCAGTCACATGCACAGCCAAACTAACTGGTTTTAGCTTAGATTTGAACATTGCCAGAGTAGAACCTGTCTCACATCCTCAGGAAGACTGTTCCAGATTTTAGCTGCAGAAAACTGAAACGCAGATTCCCCATGTTTAGTCCTGACTCTGGCACCAGCAGGGAGGCCGGTCCATGTTTAGTCCTGACTCTGGCACCAGCAGGAGGCGGTCCATCCATGTTTAGTCCTGACTCTGGCACCAGCAGGAGGGGTCCATGTTCAGTCTGACTCTGGGACCAGCAGGAGGTAGTTTAGTCCTGACTCTGGCACCAGCAGGAGGCCGGTCCATGTTTAGTCCTGACTCTGGCCCAGCAGGAGGCCGGTCCATGTTTAGTTGACTTGGCACCAGCAGGGGCGGTGCATGTTTAGTCTGACTCTGGCACAGAGGAGCCGGTCCATGTTTAGTCCTGATCTGGCACCAGCAGGAGGCCGGTCCATGTTTAGTCCTGACTCTGGGCACCAGCAGGAGGCCGGTCCATGTTTAGTCCTGACTCTGGCACCAGCAGGAGGCCCGGTCATGTTTTGTCTGACTCTGGACCAGAGGAGGCGGTCTGTTCAGTCTCGACTCTGGGCACCAGCAGGAGGCCGGTCCATGTTTAGTCCTGATCTGGCACCAGCAGGAGGCCGGTCCATGTTTAGTCCTGACTCTGGCAGCAGCAGGAGGCCGGTCGATGTTTAGTCGCTGACTCTGGCACCAGCAGGAGGCCGGTCCATTGTTTAGTCCTGACTCTGGTAGCAGCAAGGAGCCGGTCCTGTTCATCCTGACTCTGGGCACCAGCAGGAGGCCGGTCCATGTTTAGTCCTGACTCTGGCACAGCAGGAGGCCGGTCCATGTTCAGTCCTGACTCTGGGCACCAGCAGGAGGCGGTCCATGTTTGTCCTGCTCTGGCACAGCGGAGGGCCGGTCCATGTTTGTCCTGATCTGGCACCAGCAGGAGGCCGGTCCATGTTCGTCCTGACTCTGGCACCAGCAGGAGGCCGGTCCTGTTTAGTCTGACTCTGGCACCAGCAGGAGGCTCGGTCCATGTTTTAGTCCTGACTCTGGCACCAGCAGGAAGGCCGGTCCATGTTTAGTCTGACTCTGGCACCAGCAGGAGGCCGGTCCATGTTTAGTCCTGACTGCTGGCACCAGCAGGAGGCCGGTCCATGTTTAGTTCCTGACTCTGGCACAGCAGGAGGCCGGTCCATGTTCAGTCTGCACTCTGGGCACAGCAGGAGGCCGGTCCATGTTTTAGTCCTGACTCTGGCACCAGCAGGAGGCGGGTCATGTTTAGTCTGACTTGGCCCAGCAGGAGGCGGTCCATTTCAGTCTGATCTGGGCAAGCAGGGGGCCGGTCCATGTTTAGTCCTGACTCTGGCACCAGCAGGAGGCGGTCATGTTTAGTCCTGACTCTGGACCAGCAGGATGGCCGGTCCTGTTTAGTCCTGACTCTGGCACCAGCAGGAGGCCGGTCCATGTTTAGTCCTGACTCTGGACAGCAGGGAGGCCGGTCCATGTTCAGTCCTGATCTGGGCACCAGGCAGTGATGTAGACTGGTCCATGTTTACGTCCTGACTCTGGCACCAGCAGGAGGGCCGTCCATGTTAGTCCTGACTCTGGCACCAGCAGGAGCCGGTCCATGTTCAGCCGACTCTGGCACCAGGCAGGAGGCCGGTCCAGTGTTCGTCCTGACTCTGGCACCAGCACGGAGGCCTTCCATTGTTAGTCCTGACTCTGGCACCAGCGAGAGCCGGTCCATTGTTTAGTCCTGATCTGGCACAGCAGGTTTGATCTGACGTGGCTGTTAAAATTCAAGTCTGAGTCCATTATTACCCCCAGATTTCTAACTTGATTGTAGGTTTTAGAGCGAGACTCTGGAGGTGACTGTTAACACTGTTCTCTTGTTTCTGTGGCCAAAAGACGATGATTTCAGTCTTGTCTGAGTTCAGCTGAAGAAAGTTGTTCTCACATCCACACACTGATCTGTTGGATGCAGTGACAGAGTGAAATCCACTGATTCATTTCCCATATTCACCTGTCGTCATGGAAACATAGATCTGAGTGTCGTCTGCATCATTGTGATCGGACACATTCTCGCTGAGTATCAACTGACCTAACGGCAGCATGTAGAGGTTGAACAGAAGGGGTCCCAGGATTGACCCTTGGGGCACCCCACAGGTCAGGGGCAAGTACTTCATGACTTAGGGTTGGACAAAATAATCAACGTCTTTGTACGACTGAAGCAGCTCAGTAAAATAATCAATCCAACGTTGGTTGTATTGGACAGAATTGTGAGAATGGAAGGAGACCGTTTTAGCTCCATTTTAAAGCACAATCCTTTTTTATTTTCTCCTGCGTCAAATTCAAAGCCCTCATGAACCACGTGAGATGTGATCAGCTGCTGCAGAGGCAGACGCAGCTTTCAAATGCCGAGCGCTTTTACCCTTCCGGTGGACTGCATGTTGTCGTTTCGGTTGGCGCGAGGTGGGTTTCTGTCACACCACATGAGCTCCGCGCCGCAGGAGCAGAATGCTCCATCTACTGCGGCTGTCATGTTCACACTGGGACAATCGCACCGTTCTTGGAGCGGAAAGTCCTTTGCCTCGACCTAACTGGTGACAGGATGAAAACGACCTCAGATTGTGGCCTTGGGAACACGTACGTTCTTTCATCCCTCTGTGTCACTTGGCTGAGCGCCAACTTGATTCCAAGACGCAGAATTGACTTTTGGAAAGGACACAATCCTCAGGTTTAAGGCGACAATAGCAGTTCTATGAGACTTTCTTCTTGAGGAAACGGTGGACTTCTGACCTCTGAATGATATTGGAATTGCAGGGCCGGCTCTGGGCACAGGCAAGCAAGGCAGTTGCCTAGGGCGCTCCCCGGTGGAGAGGGCGCCAAATTGCAGTCATCACAAAACATGACTTTACATTACAGCCTTGGGGTGCAGAGAGGTGCACACAAAGAGCACAATAAGTAGGCTTCATGTAGCCTACTTACTGCAGCCTACAATAAGTAGCCTACTTATTCCAAACTTATGCTGACTTATTGTGACTCAGCCTCCTCTATGCCCCGCCCTATGATTCTGCGTAGCCCCCCACACTGGATCTGCGGCGCGCACCATGTTTAATGAGGCTTTTACCACGAGAAGGGGAGGAGCTGTCAGCGCAGGACCGGACCACCATCAGACCAGGACCAACCCAGAACTAAACCAGGTCTAACGCATGCAGGGCTAATGTTTAAACCAGGACTCACACGGGACTGAACCAGGTCTAACCCAAACCAGGACTCACACGGGACTGAACCAGGTCTAACCCAAACCAGGACTCACACGGGACTGAACCAGGTCTAACCCAAACCAGGACTCACACGGGACTGAACCAGGTCTAACCCAAACCAGGACTCACACGGGACTGAACCAGAAGAGGAGAAACGGTTGGAAATGTTAAATCCTCAAATTTCGATTAAGATGAAAGCTTTTCACCTTTGCTTGTATTTTGAGTTAGCTTAATATTTAACACAAGTTATCTGATTTCCTAATATTCTTTTAAACTGCTGTTTTGTTCTTAAAACCTGTGTTTTCAATTGGGTTTTCAAATGTAAAAATACTTGATGCACGAACAGTTAAAAAGTTATCTAATGTGGTTATGAATGGAATGATAGGCCCAAGGCTAATTGAACTAGCAACTCTAAACTAAGTCCGCGCTCATAAAGTAGCCCTCGGCCCTAAAAAGGTAGGTGACCCCTGCTCCACTCTTGAGTTCACAGGATGTCCCTGGTCCAGCTCTGCCAGCCTATGACAGGACAGGGCCGAGCTGGATGCAGGAGCGCCCCTGTCCCGTGCAGCAGTGAGGACTCAAGGCTGCTGCTGCTGTCATGAGCCTGGTCCGGGTCAATTCAAAGGTTCAAATTCACTTTATCTGGACACTGGGTATGTTTTTGAGCCTACAGAGCCATTCTACACGGCCCAATCTTCATGCCAGTTTTTATCTTTAGCTAAATGAAAAAGACATTTTCATGGAGCGCAATCATCAAAGCTTCGCTGCGAACGCGCAACAATTTCTGACATCATCTCAACAAAGAAGCAATGGCACTAAACCTGAGTTCAGACGTCTTGATACACATGCGTGAGGCAGAGCCCAGAGTGTTCAGGGGCCGCTTTAGACCAGGAGCGGTTCAGACTGTGACTGCACTGAAAAGCCCAGGGGCATTTTTAACAAGCAAACTCTGGGGGTCCAAACAGGAGGACCTGATGAGGCTTTCAAAAAAAAACAAAACCATAAATCATTTAATGTTGTATTTAATTTGATTCAGTAATCTTAATTCAAAATAAACAGTAAACTAGATTTGAACATATACCCGTTTGAAAGAATTAGGGTCTGTTTAACTATATATTCATATATATTGATATTAGGACAATCTAAAGTACACTAAAACAGGAAGCATCCATTTAACAGAACACGATTAGTGCACTCCAATAATCTGTGGCTGCCACTCATCCAGAATTCAGAATTCAGAATTCTGGTTATGGCCTTATAAAAGGCACAATGCAATTATACGAGCCTATGTTTTCTTACTCGTGGAGGCAGGGGGCGATATTTAAAATGTTGCCTAGGGCACAAAAAAGCCTATCCCTGTGGAACCGTATAGTAAAGTCCTTGTTCAGATTCTACAGATTCACACATTTCCCATAGCATGTGACATGTGGCTGGTTTGTCAGTCAGGATGTCAAAAAATGTCAAACTGATCTAAAAGGTTTGTTTTGGTGTCAGCCTTGAAGCATGCTCTTGAGTAACTTCATTTCAGCATCTCATGTTTTAGAACAAAAAGACATTTCATAAACCAAATTCCATTTGGATCTCTGCTGTTTCCCCTGGGACTGGCTGCAGAGGCAATTACACACAGTTTAATCTAAAATGGCAGCACATTTCAAACTGGCCTCTCCCTTCCTGCTCTCAGCTCACAGTTGCACTGATCGTGATTAGATGGAACAGAAGTCTGAGATGATTTAGGAGTTCAAAACAGCAGATTCTCAGAGCCACGTCACAGATGGAGAAAACGTCAGTTATTGAGGAGATTCAGAACGTTGAAGTCTGACACTTGGAGGGAGAGGACTTTCTAACCAGGATTCATCAAACTAGTGTGAATGAAGCTAAATGCTACTCCCGGTGTGTTTTTGATGAACAATCTTGGTGTTAAAAAGTTTGTATAATATGTGTCCTTTAAAATCCAAATCCTAGGTTCATTAAAAAAACATATTTAAAGATTCAGGAAAGAAAAACAAAGTAAACTAAAACTAAAGCAGCTGGAGCAAGCAAGGAAAGCCTCAGCACTCTTCGGAAGGAGGAAGTGTTTGACGATGCAGTACTCTTTACAAAGGCCCCAGTCTGATGTTGGACTTTGGGAACCACTGACAGCAGCAGTGAACTGAGCTGACGAGCGGCTCAAAGTCATGACCACGGCCAACGCCAACAGTCAAGCCACCCTCAAACATACTTTCAAAAGGAGGGGAGATTCAAATTGTAGATGATTTGAAAATATATTGGTGTGACTTTGTCTTTTAAAAACATACATTTTAATATTTGTCATTTTTTTAATCAAATTAGATCCTTATTGCCAGAAAACGCTGCTAAAATGTTTCTTCACTGCATGTTTGGGGGTTTTTTCACACATATTGCATTACAAAACTGATCAATGACAAACTTCAAACCAATTGAATCATTTTTCAAAAGAGCCTAAAACATACAAAGATCAAAAACCATACTCATATCATCATCGCCTAATACTTCACAAAGAGAACTATCGAAGTTCGACCATTTCAGAATTCAAACGAGCTTGTTCAGCTTAAAAGTTGGTCTTCTGAATGAGTTTATTCAATTCAGATGTGGAACAGAGGAACCAGAGCTTCTCCTGGAGGTGACTTGCAGTTCCTCTGAGACAGCCTTCAGTCACAGTCTGTCAAGGCATCAGCCGCTCTCCGAGACAGGCTGACATGAAGCGCTTTTAAGACAAAAGAGTCAAACGTTGGCTCAAGAGGACCCGGGTCTGTAATCAGTGATTCTGAAGTGTTGTTTCACTCTAATGTTGTCATTTGTATTGTGTGTGTGTGTGTTATATGTTGTTTCTGTGCTGACCTTCCAGAGACCACAGATGGAAAGTTCTGGCATATTCACATTGTATGTTCATTAATATGCACGTCACTTTTTCTTAGTTCTTGTTTTAGTCCTGGTCTGGTCTCGGTCATAGTCTTGGTCTTACCTCTGGCCCCAGTTCTCCTTGCTCGCCCTCAAACCCTCTCTCTCCTCTGAGTCCAGCTGGCCCTGATCTTCCTGAAGGTCCGTCAAATCCCTGAGGTCCTGGATCTCCAGGAGCACCAGGCGAAGTATCTGGACCACAGGAGCACGGACCAGGCAGACCTGCCAAGACCACAGATCAGAACTGAGACTGAATCATGACTCAATCAAAATCAACCAACAGACCTGGTCTTACCTTTGGTCCCTCTGGATCCTGA
The DNA here is from genome assembly GCA_015082035.1 of Chaenogobius annularis. Classification (NCBI taxonomy): domain Eukaryota; kingdom Metazoa; phylum Chordata; class Actinopteri; order Gobiiformes; family Gobiidae; genus Chaenogobius; species Chaenogobius annularis. The sequence goes on from BJKM01000652.1 coordinate 255,147, forward strand.
TTCTCCGGTGAGGCCTGGGTCTCCTGGGGAACCTGATTCTCCAGCAGGCCCGAGTCTACAGTAGAACCCTGGAACATGAAGTTATAATAAGATGCATGAACATGTGAATCAGCGTTTCAGTTTTACGCAGCTAACGTGTCCCTGAGGCGGTGAGATGGAGCTCTGCTCGGGCAAAGTTCAAGCCACGGCTAAATCCGTTCTGTTTGGCACTTTTGTATTATGATTTTAAATCGATTCAAATTAGTATTTCAATATATTTTGTTCCAGAACCTGTTATGTTCAAAACAGTGACCAACAAAGCTGTCGTCTCTGTGTTTAACGGTGGATTAGAGTTCCCGGCCCAATCCTAAAATTTCACTCCCATACCTTGTTCTCCTTTAGCTCCTTTGGATCCTGTGGCACCAACTGCACCGCGTTTTCCTGGTTCTCCTTCAGATGGCAGGTCTTTAGAGGCTGGACCCAGGTCACCTTTGTCTCCCACAGGCCCACGGACTCCAGGGGGTCCAGGAGGTCCAGGCCAACCTGAGGACCAGTGGGAAGTCCTGATTTAGTCCAGGTTTAGACCATGTTTAGTAGTAGTCTGTACCTGGCGGAGATCTTCCTGGTTCTCCTGGTTCTCCTGGATCTCCCATTAGACCAAGGTCTCCAGGAGGTCCCCTGGGTCCCGGTCTCCCTGGATCTCCATCTTGACCTGGACAAGAGTAGGGTTTTGTTACAGGTTTGAGGCCTCATTCAGTCCAGGTTTGGACCTGGGTTAGTCAGCTAACGATATGTAGAGGGGACCGTTTGTTGTTTTGTTTTTTGATGAGCACAGAAAAATCTGATGAAAAAACTAAATTTACCTTCTTTGATATCAAAATAAGAAACAGTGAGAACTCGCAGAGATTGATTCTGAATTGGCTGAATGCTGTAATTTCCCATCAAATAAAGCCTACTGGCCAAAAACCTACTTAAATGTTCATGTTTTTCTAAATGTGTAGCATCAAACCTTTCCCTAACTCCATAAACCGGATCAGAGACTTACCTCTCAGGGTCAGATCCCGGGCTTCTCCTTTGGCGCCTACATCTCCCATCATCCCCTGCAACACACACCTGTCAATCACAGGCTCTGGTATAGACTGAAGCATGTGATTGGTTGATCAGACTCACCTTTGGCCCCTCTTGACCAATCAGACCTGGGAGCCCAGGACTCCCTGGAAAACCCTGAAACAGTGTGGCACCATTTAGTCCAATCAAATTTCACTGGTTTCAAAATGTTTGTTGGGACAGCACATGCCATTGGCTCATTTCCATCTGTTGTTCCGAGGGCTGTCGCTGTAAGCGCAATATTGCCATACTGATCACTTCAACAGCGAAAGGGCTCAAGTGACCATGGTAACGGCATTTGACATTTGAATGAAGTTGCGCACACATGTCCAGCGTAATTGAACTGCCTTTTAAGACTTTCCTCGTGTTCGGCCTCAGACTCGGCTCTTGAGCAGACAGAGTTTTGTCTTGGCTTTAAATGAATCTCGTCAATGAGTCAATAAATACGCAGCATAGACATAACAGCACAGCGTTCAGACTGAGCATTCTGCACAAACAGCACCATGTTTTACATAAGCCTACACTGACCCAAACTAAGCACAGTGTATCAGCTCACAGAGAAAGAACTAAAGGTCCAGAGTGGTCCTTATATCCACCCGAAAACACACAGTCTGCGTGCTGTGCGTAAATCCACATCGCAGTCTGTTGTCCGTATTGAAGCCAAAACGGACAGGATCAACCCTTGGCTGTAATCATCCTCTTCCTCTGTCCAGACAAACGCTTAACCCGCAAGTAAATGTGGCGTGGTTAAAATCCAGTGAGAAGATGCAGCCAAACAGTGTCTGAAGAAAGTTCATCCAAAATGAAAATGCTCTTCATTCTGCCATAATCCTCCTGCACCATAAACGTGTAGTAAAAGCAGAAGCACATGCTGTGACTCTGTGCCGTACGAGAATCAGCTGTGAGCTGACGCGAGTGCTTATTAATGTACACACATACTGTCACTTATGCCTGCTGTTATTTTATGTTGCTATTATTTAAGTAAAACCTCAATTCACATGCATCATTTTGGGCCTATGGGCCACACTGCAGACACCACACCCGCAGGTGCTGAGGCACGCAACTTTACCACAAGGGAAACTGTTTGTAACCGCATCAGCCCTAGCTGTCCCACCAAGTGTCTTGCTATCAAGGACACAATGATATTTCCTCTAGTGCTGTCCCCCATGTGGCACCAGCGGTCTCCAATATAAGTACTAACCAGGCCCATCCCTGCTTAGCTTCCAGATCTCAGTCTTACCCCTGGGCCCCTTCTGTCCAGACAGTCCTGGAAATCCTTGAAAACCCTGAAACAGACAAGAGTCCACATCAAATTCCTGGACATAGCTCAAATCCAGACCAGGGACTTCAAAGAGTTCATAAGCAAATCCACACCCAGGTCCAGGCAATGGTCTACATCTGATCTAAACTGAGATGTAAATATGATTCTGACTCTTTATTCTAAACGGTTCTTTTCACAGACCAGAGTATGTTTTTTGATACCTGACAGTTTTGACTTCTCTTTTTGCAGTCTTCTTCAGAGCGATCACATGATGTTGTCATCCTAAAGGCAGGACGACAGCTGTGTGAGTAAAAAGATAGTGTAAAAACCCGCTTATCCTCTCGTCAGGCGGCTTCTTGATGAGGGAGCTGATGCGAGGCTCCGCCCACTTGAGGTCCGGGATGCAATGGTCGTGCCAGTGAAGCGAACGGAATCATACACAGTGGTAGATGGGGAGTCTTGTCATTGACGAGGGGGGGCCGGGGGGGCTGTGATTTCCTGGAAGTCCACGGATCACTCGTCACTGTTCTCTGGGCGTTGAAACTCCAGGTTGTTACCGCGACTGCAACCAGGACAGCCACAGCCGGGTCACCAGTTCCCTCCTGTTAGAACAGACTCATCCCCGTTCCGAGATGCAGCCCGATGAGGTGGTGTCGAGAGCTGGAGGTGCCAGCGAGTTTAGTGTACAGGGAGAACAGCAGAGGGCGAAAAGTACACGCCCTGTGGAGCTTCCTGTGCTGATAGTCCGAGTGTCTGATGACGTTCTGTCCCCAGCCGCTACGCACTGCTCCCGATCCCGTCAGGAAGTCAGTGAATCCCCTGGCACGGTGGAGTCAGGACCGTTGAGCTTGGAGAGCTTGTGCCTGGAGCAGAAGCGAGGAGGATGGTGTTGAACGCAGAGCTGAAGTCCAACAACCAGGATCCCTGGCGTAGGATCCGGGGAGGTCCAGGATGTAACATTCTTCACCTGAAGTTGGAACAACACTGGCCCACATTGGGACAAATACTCACATGCCGCTGTACCAGTCCAGGTCAAGACCAGAATCCTGTATCTGAATTGGTAAATGCCAAAAGCCTCTTCTGCTATACTGATTCTTTATTTTTCCATTCACGTTGATCCTCAGCGTTACAGGATAAAGCAGAGCGTATTCCACGTTCTCTCTCTCAGAGCGGATTTCATCGGATTCAAAGGCCTTGTGTTTTTTGATGACCACTTGTGCTGCAGTAGTCAGTTGAAAAAAGATACATGGGCTTGTTAAATCCAGCGTCGACCCGCGGCGAGCGACGTCTGGGTGCAGCCATGGCACGCCAGGTGTTTATCACTGAAGTTGTGGAACTGCCGTATAATAGGTCTTTGACTCGCTGGTTCCGAGCTGGTTTCGGGAACCAGAGAGTGAGGCTTATTTTCCCAGCTTTTGTTGGAAAGTTGAGATTCTCAGGGATCTCACATCTTGACCTCCCAATGTCCTCTGGAACGTCGGCAATCCGCTGATATACATCTGCGTTCTCAGTTCTCCAGATCGTTCTTAAGTTTTGTCTGTCAAACACACACCTGCGTTTGTCACTTCTGCCCCACTTTGGCTTTGTTAAAGTCGAGACGGTCTCCCTCAGGTCAGAGGACCTGCCCCCTTGCCGCGGCCGATGTGGCTCAGGTGTCCAGTTTGCCATTCTTGGATTTCAAATCACGCATTTCCCCCTGGGCTGCGTCCATCTTTGCGTCCACTGTCTTTGGAATCTTGTCAGTAATCTCCAGTAATCACATGATCTATTCCGCTCCTGGTCTCCTCGACAGATGAATCTGATCCAGATCCGGAGCCGGTGACGGGCTCATTATATGTCTGCTCCCACGTAGAAAAATCAAGTCGTTCCTATTTTGCTTTGTGTTTTGTTGCTTGTGTGCGCTCTAGGGATGTCAAGATTAACTGGTTTTTCAATTACCGCAAATATTTATGGCAACGGTAGGTTATTCATGGGGTTTTAGAACCTACTGTATACCGCAGAAATGTGTCCAGACGCTATGCGAGTCCTGGACATGTGTGTGTGTGTGTGTGTTTGCATGTCTGTGTGTGGACAGAGCCCAGCATGTCGACAAGACTGTGGATTAACTTGCTGAACGATCGGTCCATTACACATGGAGGTCCTCACTAGTGCGAGTCAACTGCGTGAGCTACAGTCAGCGCGTACAGTTGTTTTATGCCTCTACTTCATGAGTTCACGCGGGGCAGAGCGAGGGACCACACCACTGAGACGACTGAGCATGAGCCGAAGGTGGAGCCACTGACCGCAGATGAAGGAGAGAAGAGGAGAAGAAGGAGAAGGAGGAGAAGAGGAGAAGACGGTGCCAGAGCGTAATTCGATTTTTTTGTTCTTTTTTAAATTCCTCACAGTAATTTTGTTTGTAAGTTGAAAGTTGAAGTTTTACAATCCAAATGTTGTATTGTAAAACATTACAACATTTTCATTGTAAAATCGCGATATTTCCTCTCAAAATAATCGTGACTCTAAAATTTGATATTGTGACATCCCTAGTGTGCTCTTGCCTATAAACCAGAATTAGGGGGCCTTTTTACTCTCACACAACTGGTGCACTGTACAGAAGAAGTCGGACTGCAGATGGCACTCTAACATCACAGACATGTCACAGCCCCATCACATGACCACGAGAAGAGCGAATGAGAAGCCCAAACTGCCAGGTATGTAAAATCAACTGATCTGAGAAAATAACCTTTTAGAATAAATGATCAGAAAACCAAAGACACCTCATTAGACTTCATGGTCACTCAGGGTCACTCACCCTGAGTCCAGGAAAGCCCATGATCCCCTTTTCTCCTTTCTCGCCTGGAAGTCCATCCAGACCCTGGATCAGAAACCAGAGGGTTAAATCAGAGCTGCAGCTCAGTTTTATTCTGTACCACATTTGCCCTGGGGCAGACAGACCCAGATGTGGCTGTCTCATTGCTCCAATAGTTTAGGCTAAATCTCACCGGTAAACCCAGTTCTCCACAGGCTCCCTTCTGCCCCTGATCACCCTGAAAGAGGACAAAAACGGGTCAGGATCAGGACAAGATCAAAACAATTATCAGACTCACCTTCTCTCCTTTATTGAAGTAGTCGTCTGGGGGCTCCACTACTTCAAAAGGCCCAGATGGCCCTTGGGGCCCCTGCTCCCCCTACAGGAGATACCCAGTCAATGCCTGAATGTATCTACAGTCTAACGCTGGGATCACACATGTGGTTAAGAAGCAAGCCAGGACAGGTCAGGGGGCGGGTTTATGTGTTGTGTGTGCCTCTCCACAAAAGGAAACAACAGTTCAGTTACTAAAACAAGGATAATTGTGTTCCTGAATATTTGATATGAGGCACGTTAAGTGTTGTACACCACTCAACGTGGCCAGCAGAGATAGGTCTGGACTGATGCGTACAGAGAGCCTCAAAAACTTAATTTGCGTATAAAAGCAAAGACGAGCAGGCCAGACAACGAACAGAAATGTTATACCTTTAGATTAATATTATGGAACACAATGGATGACAATCTCTTAGCCGGTATGAATTCTGCAAAGAATCAAGTCATTGCGATTGAATGAGCAACAAAAGCAAATTCATTTCCTGAGGATTTAATCTCAGGCAGATGTGAGATCACATGTCGGAATATACAACAATCAATGCTAAGCCGGGCACCACATGCGGCCAGCGATGGAAAACAGAGTTGAGCAGGTTTATGAACACACAAATAGTCTTTTTTTGAGTGATGAGACGAGGCGCCAGCCCATCGCTCGAGACACTGCTCTTTTCCTCCCTCTCTTTTGAACCTCCATCGGCGCTGAGTTTCCCTTGCTGCACCCACTGGCCAACTCTGCAGTGCTTGAAATATATCTTTATCTATATATCTATATATCTATATATCTGTAATAATCTAGATATCCTACTAACTTATATAGTACTAATAGTAGAATCTATAATATTTTTCTCGTATATATAATACTATATCTGATATTCTATATATATTATTATATACTATGCCTGTATGTAGTACTATCCACTAATTTTAGCTAGTCAAACAATTTGCATGGAGGGGCCACCAGATGGCACTAGTGTATTTAAAACGAACTGAACTAACTCTAATATGAAAGGATTTATGATGCTCATGTCAGGACTCAGAACAGGATGAATAATTGCATTACACATGACACGAAACACAATGGCCTGCCTTACGTGTCGTAGTGTGGATAAACTGTAGTGAAGAAGCAGTGGTGGTGTGTGTTTACTGCATTATTATGTGCTGTGGTTACTAAAATTAACCTAAGGAGCAATATAAAACAAAAACAACAAAAACACGACACTTGTGTTGTTCAGGCTCAGTGTGTGTACTTGTGTGACTCGTGTGGGTGTATCAATCGGCTGATGGATGCTGTGGTGGAGACTAATCTCAGTTCAGTGTGGTCTAGCATGACGACTGTTGTAGGTCTTCACAACCCCAAAAACAGGACCATGTTTGTGGAGGGTTTTAGTTCCAATAGGCATACCATATTGACACACAGTGACACACAGTCAACCAGTTAATATTGAACTGATTGAGGTAAAAAAGAGCCTTCAAAAAAATTCAGACCGAGTTTGTGAGCTTGATGTGCAGTAGAGTTCAATCTTTAATTTCATTTTCAACACTTCTGGCACCCAGAGTGAGGGCTGATTACCCTTCACCCCTTTACAGTTTGCATACAGGCCACACAGGGCAGTTGAGAATGCCACTGTTTATTGGGTGGATTCTTAGCTTTTTAACTGACAGGACAGAGAGAACAAGGATCAATGAAGTGTTGTCTGATCCAGTCTGTAGTTCAACTGGATACCACTAGGATGTGTCCTTTCACTTTTGTTTTTCATCCTGTATGAGTATGCAGCAGAGCCACTATGCTATGATAATAGGTTCATTCTCAAATATGCTGATGACTGTCATTGTGACCCTGCTCCAAGAGGGGAAGACCAGTCATGAGCCAATTGTACAAGATTTGGCAAAATGGAGTGAGGATCTGCTTTTGAATGTTAACGCGACCAAAGATTTGGTGATTGATTTTAGAAAAACACCCACAGTCATGAAGTGGTCACAGTCAATAGACCGTGACGCAGGTAAGTCTCTGGGCACAATCATTCATATAAAATAAAATAAAATGTGTATATATAAAGCACATTTAAAAACAGCTAGAGCTTACCGGTGTGCTGTATAGACAACAATACATTATGAGGGCGAGCTGTGCCACAACCTTAATGAGAACGCGTGATTTGTGTAGAACATAATCAACGACATTTATGTAGATAAAAGAAACAGTAGCGAAGTTAAGGATTTTCATCTAAATATCACTCGCTTAGACGCTCTGGAGTCAGATGACAAGAGGAAACAGTGCGTCGTTGTGCAATGGGTTTTAGATTTGCTCAAGTAATTGTGGCAGTTCCTGATGTTACAATAGCAATAGTATCCAGCTGTCAAAGTATTCCACAACTGTGGTCCTACAACAGAAAAGGCCCATCTACTTTGGTCTTAAGCCTAGTCGTAGGGACAACCAAGGCTTTGATGGGACTTGGGGCTGGAGGAGATCAAATAAATAAGAAGTTGCCATGCCATGGAGGCTTTTAAAAACAAACAAGAATTTTAAAATGGATTTAAAAATGTACATTGAGCCAGTGCAGGGATTTAAGAATGGCAGCGATGCCAGTTAAAAGGCAGACTGCAGACAGATTTTACTTTGCTGAGAGTCTTTAAGTGATAAAAACTCAAATTGAGAAGGGCATTAATCTGTCCATCAAAATTAAACTTGCAGCAACACCAAGGTTTCTAGAGAAGGATTTTTTTTAATGAACTAAGAGGGCCTATTACACAATCGAAATGCAGCAAAGGATCACAATTTGTTTGGATACGTATGTACCGGTATATTTGCACATAATCAGCGAAACAATGCTAGGCAATGTTATGTTTCTCCAATATGGATCCCAAAGGAAGCATATAAAGGCTGAAAAGAACAGGGCCCAATGCACTTCCTTGGGGTGCACACATATCCTAGCTGTACAGAAAAGGTTCCATCCATCAGAAAATACTGAAACCATTTTAGTGCAGTGCCTCTGATGTCGTTGTAGAGTGTGTGGTTGCAGTGTGTGGTTGCATTGTGTGTGGTTGTAGTGTGTGGGTGTAGTGGGTGTGGTTGTAGTGTGTGGTTGTTGTTGTTGCGTTCGGGGGTCACCTCTTCTCCTTTGGTCCCAGGCAGAGAGCGTCCTTTCTGACCCTGCAGACACAGACTTGATTAGAACTGGTTTAGAGCCACTTTAAAACAGAACCAGAGACCGTGGAGCTCACCTGAGGTCCCCTGAGGCCCGGCAGACCAGGACGTCCCTGAAATAGAAACAGGATAAGATCAGGACCAGAATATACAAGGACTAGGAATCAATTAAAAACATAACTTAAACGAAATTGAGAAAAGATGACGATCACTGGCATTCTTTTCTCATTTGGGATACACCAAATCGTCAATTTACACATTGCACTCTTTAAAACAACACACAACTGTGACACCCACAAACGCAATAATCCCAGCAAAAATAATAAACCACGATTGCAATAAAAAAAAATATTGCTTTCAAATGTAATTGGAAATTACAATTAGAATTGTTAAGTAATAATTATTACACATGGACAGTAAAAAGCAGAGCTTACCACAAACGTAATGACTAAAGGAACTGTGTAAAAGTTACAGCTCATGTTTTATGTAGAGCTCCCTCAAAACATATTTCTGCTTTCTTTACTAAAGTACCACTAAATAAACCTGAAACATTCTATTTTTACGGATTTCCATACGATTTAACATATTTTACATGTCATATTTTCAATCACCTAACACTAACACTAACACCTAACCCTAACCCTAACACCTAACCTAACCCCTAACCCCTAACCAACGAAACCTAACACCCTAACACACCTAACCCCTAACACTAACCCTAAACTAACCTAACCCTAACACCTAACCCTACCACCCTAAAACCTAACCCTAACAATAACACCTAACCTAACACCTGACCCCTGCCTAACCCTGAAGATGATTTATTTGCACTAATGTTGTTGTATTTTCGATGCACATAAACACTACGTGCCAGGACAAAAGTCGCTGTGAGACAATGAGGTTTAACTTAACTCAAACATTAAGCTTGGCTCAGATATTTGTTAGAATTCTCCACTCATTGAAAGTAAATCAAGCCAAAATTTGATTATGAACGAGGTTGATGGTTTAAGGCCGTGGATCTTCCTATGGAATTCTAGAAGTACATTTATGGATACAGACAGGTTTGTGATGTCACATTAGGTCCAGTGACTCTAGACGCAACCCTCTGCTTAGCTTCGCCCCTAACAGAATCAGCAGAGGAGTTAGGCTGTCGTGTTGGTGTGAGGGCTCTTTATCGTCCCTTTAATTCACTATTATTGTATTCAAAAATAACAATTAGCCCACTGCATATTTTGGTCAGAACTTGTTGCTTCTCATTGGCTGCAAGACAAGGTCCTCAGCCTCAGTATTGTTTGGTTGGCAGGTTTTTTTAATTTTTAGAAAATAGATGCTCTATGTTTTTAGCTTTTGGTTAAGTTATTTTCTCTGGGATACTTGCAGTATGTAGACACCCCTGGTCCTCCTGCGAACTCCAAACAGTTTTGGGCAGTAGAGGTCCAGTTCCTTTCATTCGAAAACTGGCCTCCTCCTGATCTTGACTTCTGCTCAGAGGGTGCAAGATATGAGTGTGCTTTCAGTGCATCATTCAAAGTCTTCATTGAGGAACCTGGACCTTGTGGCCAGACCCAGGCTGTGGTGTCCTGCCGCTGCCCTTTGTGACCACTTTGAGTTATGTCGGTGTATCCCTCATTCGTCCAGGAGTGTTTCATTGTATAAAAAATTCAGTTGTTTCATCTGGACTCTGTTTTAGAAAAACTATACGTTGCGACTCTCATCCAAGAGTCATTCTCAATCAGTGAAACAAGTCTGAAAACTCAGGTTTATATCCTACTCTGTGAAAGCCCCGCCCACAGGGCGGGACCCCCTGATAATGGCCATCGAAACTAACCTAGATGGGCCAATTGTTCTCTGGCTTTGTGCTCTCCTCCCTGCGTACCTGATTAGCATCCGAATGCCCAGGGCGTCTCCATGGTTTCAGCAGACCATTATAAACAACTGGAAGGTTGAATCTTAAACTCCATTACGATTTAAGGAAGGATTCTCTTTTTTAACAAAGATGGCCTCCTTAACTCCTCTTTCAAACCATCTTTTCTCCTGCTCAGAATCTCAGCCTCACTGTCTTCAATAGAGTGGTTTGTGGCTTTAAGATGAAGATGCACAGCGCTCTGGGGTCCTGAATCTCGAGTGTCTTCTGTGCTGATAAAGCCTCTTGTGCAGTGGGCTGTTTAGTCTCCCCTATGTACCACTCTTAAAACTTTTCTTCACTGCATTGGATAGAATACACTACATTGCTCTGTTTTTGTGTCGGCATCTTGTCCTTAGGGTGAACCAGTTTTTGTCTTAACGTGTTCCTGGTTTGAAATAAACAGGGACTAAAAATTCTTTGCAGTTTTTCTGCAGTCCCGAGACATAAGGGATAGAGACACCCTTTCTTCTTGGTTCTGTTTCCCTTTTGTCCTGCTTTTTGGTTCTCTTCACTTTGTTCAGAGCCCAAGTTGGGTATCCACAGGCTGAGAGAGCATTTCTGACGTGTTTTTTTCCTCTTTCCTCTTGCCCTCTGAGCTGGTGGGCACCTCTTGTGCTCTGTGTTGTAGTGTTCTGATCACTCCCAGCTTATGCTGTCGTGGGTGGTTAGAGCCAAAGAACAGGTACTGATCAGTGTGTGTGGGTTTCCTATATACTTCTGTCTGGAGCTTCCGATCTTGTCCTTTTGGTCACTACCCAAAGCTCATGACCATAGGTGAGGGTAGGAACGTAGATTAACCGATAAATTGAGAGCTTTGTCTTTCGACTCAGCTCCTTCTTTACCACAACAGTCCGATGCACCGATCCGCCTGTCAATCTCACGCTCCATCCTTCCCTCACTCGTGAACAAGACCCAGAGATACTTGAACCACTACACTTGGGGAAAGGACTCCCCACCCACCTGGAGGGGGAAGCCACCTTTTTTCCGGTTGAGAACCATGGCGTTGGATTTGGAGGTGCTGATTCTCATCCCAGCCGCTTCACACTCGGCTCAAACAGTCCCAGTGTATGTTGCAGGTCCGGGTTTGATGGAGCCATCAGGAAAACATCATCTGCAAACAGCAGAGATGAGAGCCTGTGGTCCCCAAACCGGACACCCTCTAAATAGAAATTATTTTTTTTCCCGAATTTAAATAATTTGGTTTTTAAATTGAAGAACATAAAAACAGAAAGAAAAGCACTAATGAAAAAGACGACCAGAGAGCTGATACAAAATGAAAGCAGCAGACATCCAACAAATAAATAATTGAAAAAATAATATCATGGCCTAGTTAAACCTAAAGTAATTAAGACGTCCCATTTAGCCCACAGTATGTCGAGTCCAAATGTAATTTTTTCCAATTTACGAATGTCCATTATGATGTCAGTCCAGTCCTTGATCGTTGGTGCATTTGTGTCATCCATTTTTTGTGAGGGCTTTTTTTCCTGCTGCCAGGAGGATGCTCCAGAGATAACTGCTGGTTGTGACCATGGCAGTAGTCCTGAGGCCCAAATACATACAGTAGTTGGATCCATTGGGATGGTGATGACTTAAATTGCCTGTAAGGCTTTGTTGATCTCAGTCCAAAACTTGTGAACAACAGGACACTCAAAACACATGGTAGTTCTTTGCCTCCTGGTGCCACATCCTCTCCAACAGTTTGCATTTCCCTCTGATGTAAACAGGCTATTTCGGAAATCCAACTCCCGAAAAGCTGCTGACCAGGCGGTGTTTCTCCCACCACATTAAGAAACTGCGCAGGAGAGCTGACCCCTGTCTTTACAAACAGACTTTTTAACACCTCCCTGGGGTCATGCCACGTCCCAACCTGCTTCAAGTCGTCCATCATTGTCCCTGTCCCCAAGAATCCGGATCCCCGGATCACTGGACTTAATGACTACAGGCCTGTGGAGCTGACCTCTGTAGTCATGAAGTCATTTGAGCGCCTGGTCTTGCCCCACTTCAAGTCCTTCACCTCCTCCCTGCTGGACCCCCTGCAGTTCGCCTACAGAGCCAACAGGTCTGTGGACGACACCATCAACCTGGCACTCCACTTCATCCTGCAGCATCTGGACTCGCCGGGAAACCTAGTGCGCAGGATCCTGGTATGTGGACTTCAGCTCTGCCTTTCAACACCATCCTCTCCTGCTCTGCTCCAGGATAAGCTCTCCCAGCTCAACGTGCCCGACTCCACCTGCAGGTGGCTCAACTGACTTCCTGACCGATCGGAGGCAGTGCGTGGCGGCTGGGGCAGAATCTCTCAGACACTCGGACATATCAGCACACGGAGCTCCACAGCTCCACACTGCTGCACCTCCAGCCACGAATCAAGTTTGCCCTCATCGGGCTCATCTCGGACGGGAGTGAGTCTGGTCTACAGGAGGGAGGTGGGACCGGCTGTGTGTCGATGGTGCAAGCGGTAACAACCTGGAGTTTCAACGGCCCAGAAGACAGTGGAGAATGATCGTGGACTTCAGGAAAGTCACAGCCGCCCCCATTATTTTATTTTATACTATAGTCATTTTAAATTGTTTCTTAATTCTTGCCCTTTTGATTGAAAATATATGTTTTTTATTATTGCTCAGTGTTTTATGTTGCATCTTAATGCCGAGACAAGTTCCTATGTTTGTGAATTTTGTTCATTGACAATGGCAATAAACCCTTTCTGATTCTGATTCTGAATCTGAGTAATGGGCTCTTTGACAGTGGGTTATAAGAACGCAAGACACACTTTTCCAACAGAAGTTCCCTCCAAACATGTGACTTTGTGGTCCTCCAATGAGAATGTATACATACTTTCCCACTCTTCATCAGCCAGAACAAAGTGACCCTCTCTTTCCCATGTTACCCTTAATGTAATCAGTAGAGTGAGTGCCCAGATTGTTAATACATTTACACATTTAGATATTAATCCCTTGAAAGTTCAGATTGCTATGCTTTAATAGTACAAAAAGGAGGGGTACAATTTTTCTCTAAAATTGTTGACAGATGAGTTTTTTTAAGTGCCAACTAAAAATCAGTGAACAATAGGCCCATCCCATTTGGGCAGGGCTTTCATAGAGTAGGATATAAACCTGAGTTCGCCGACTTGTTTCACAGATTGAGAATGACTCTTGGATGAGAGTCGAAACGCTTTTGTATTTGGAATTCACCAATCAGGTCCATGACAATCAGCATAGAAAGGTAACAATCACTCGACCGTGGACGGAGCAATACACACATTTAAAAGAGTGAAAACCTTTCCATTTAATATTCCCTTAACCTAGTACATATCTGCCTTCTTTATCTTACATTCAAAACTTCGGTACAAAACTGATTCGTGTTGAAATCCAAAATTGCAACTCCCCTTCTATGTTTACCTTTGTATGAATGAAAATAGGATTTTTTATGACAGAATTTTGTTAGTTTTGGATGTTCAGTGTCATTCAAATGTGTCTCTTGTAAATATGCAATGTCTTTCCTTTCTTTTTTTGATTTTGTTCACGCTTTTGTTCATTTTATTGGGTTTCAGTATGCCGTTCACATTGAAGGATGCCACTCTGAGGACCTCAGGGACCGGCTTCCTGCTGGTGCCTCGAGCCAAGACCAAACACTGGGAATCTGCGTTCCAGTCCTCTGGGGCAAAGGTCTGGAATAGCCTTCCCGAGGTTGTGAGAAAAGCCACCACCCCACTTGTGTTTAAATCTAGGAAAAAGGCTGTTTTGTTTAGTTGCGCCGATGACTGAAATACTTTAATCTGGTTTTTAATATTTTAAATACCATGTTAATGTATTTTTATGTTTTTATTTATTTATTGTGACTTACACTGTATTGTGTTTTAATGTGTTTTTAACGTTGTAAAGCACTTTGAATTGCACTTTGTACAAATTGTGCTCTATAAATAAAATTTGGTTGATTGATTGATTTGTTTAGTCACAGAGTTTATGTACGAAAGCAGACAGCCAACATGGGGCATAAAGTCTGATGTTAAAAACAAACAAATAATGTCAGTCCCTTCAAATTAACAGAAGTGTATCACCATGTGACCACAACCCGAACTAACATACCCCACGCTGGTGGCTCCATCTCTCGCACTCCTCAGATCTCCACATCTTCCTCATGAGCACCTCAGCTTCTCCTGGTGTTTTTTACCTTCAAAAGTTACCAGAAGAGTCACAGGGAAAGAGTTTTCTCCTCCTGAGCTCCTCACAGATGTGGTTGAACCTTTGCCGTTGTTGATGGACCTTGTATGGAATATCTGGAACAAAGAAGACACGCTTGCCTTTGTACTGGAGGTCTCCTTTAACCCTTGCAGCCTTCAAGACACGCTCCTTCACACGATCGTTAAGAAACCTCATAATCAGCCCCGTTGTTTATCAGAAGCTGGTCTTGGTTTGCTCAGGCGATGTGCTCTTTTGATTGTGATGGGAGGGACTTCAACTCCCGAGCCATCAATGATCTATGGAATAATCTCCAAAAAGCTCTATGTATCCTTTCCTTCCTCTCCTTCTTCTACACCCACTAGCCTCAGGTTAGGACGACGAGATCTGTACTCTAAATCCAGGATGTTATTTTTCATATTATTATACTCCGACTCCAGCGTCGTTACCAGCCCGCAGCGCCTCCATCTCGGCCCTTACTGTCTGCAGATCGTCCGTATTATCTGAAACATGCTGCTCGACTTCGTACATGTGCGCCCCGGTAAGTCCTGCTGCCTTCAGCTCAGAGACCACCGCAGCAGAGACCGCAACAGATACTGCCGCAGCGATGGCCACTATATCACGCTGCATTTCGCGTCTTATTCATCATGAGCAACTGATGATTCGTCATATTCTCTCCCTTCCAATGCCAAGAAGCTGAGAGAATCTCCATCTGGGCCAGCGGGACCCCACGCCTCTGGCGGGGAAGAGCGTCAGGTTTGTTAGTTTCTTTAGCCGTGATAGCCTCATTCGCTTCATTAGATTGTGATGCGGGCTGTTTTCCAGTGGGACTGTGAGCCGTCAGCTTTGTTTGCTTTGGTCCCGTAGTGTTACCAGACTTGCAATTCTCCTCTCCAGTACCCTGGAATAGACCTTACCGGGAGGCTGAGGAGTGTGATCCTTCTGTAGTTGGAACACACCCTCCGGTCCCCCTTCTTGAACAGGAACCACCACCCCGGTCTGCCAGTCCAGAGGCACCGTCCCCGACCGCCATGCGATGTTGACGTGTCAGCCAAGACAGTCCTACAACATCCCGAGTCAGGAAGGATCTCATCCACCCCGGAGCCCTGCACTGAGGAGTTTGCCAACAACCTCAGTGACCTCAGTTTGGGTGATGGATGAGTCAGCCTCTGAGTCTTCAGGCCCGCTCTTTCGGAAGACATGACAGCGGGATTAAGGAGGTCCTCAAAGTATTTCTTTCACCACCGACGACATCCCCAGTCAAAGTCAACAAGTCACCACCCGCACCATAAACAGTACTAATTCCCCCTCCTGAGGGCTCGGATAGTTTACCAGAATTTCTTTTGAGGCTCATCGATCTGGCTCCATGGCTTCCCAAATCTTCCCTTCCAGCGCCGGGAATTTTGCCTCTGCGACAGCACAAGCTGGCGTGCGCTTAGCCTGCCAAATACCTGTCCACTGCCTTGCCTCAGGACTCCTGCAAGCCAAAGAGACTTTGATAAGCCTCCTTCTTCAGCCTGACGGCATCCCTTACTTTTGTTTTCCGACACCAGGGTTCGGGGATTGCCGCCGCGACAGGCACCTTCGACCTTGCAACCACAGCTCGGAGAAGACGCATTGACAATGGAGGTCGAGAAAACTGGTCCACTCTGACTCAATGTCTCCCGGTCTCCGGATCTGGGATAAGCTGTCCCGGAGGTGTGAGTTGAAGACCCTGCTGACAGAGGGCTCCGGGCCTGCCAGGTATGTCCGCCATCAGATCGAACTAGATCCAACTCACCACCAGGTGGTGATCGGTTGACAGCTCCGCCCCTCTCTTCACCCGAGTGTCCAAGACACGCGGTCGAAGGTCAGATGACACGGCAACAAAGTCGATCATTGATCTCCAGCCTAGGGTGTCCTGGTGCCACGTGCACTGATGGAGAACATTATGCTTGAACATGGTCTTCGTTATGGACGGTCCGTGGCAAGCACTGAAGTCCAATAACTGAAGGCCGTTCGTCCCAATCCCCCAGTAGAACAACGGAGTCCCCAGTCAGTGCACTGACCAGTACCCTTCCCAGGGACTCCAAGAAGGCTGGGTACTATAATAATAATAAAAATAATAAAAAACAAAACACACATCTTACAACTAACCAACATGTCCAAAGGCCATAATCCCAGCCTGTATTGTTGAACCATTGTTTCATATTTGATACTGTACTGCTGCACATGGGTCACATGATCGTACAGTTTATGTATAGTCCGGTGCAATATTTTCTATCCATATAACACCTGTAAATAAGAGTGTGTAATTTTTCAAAGTTAGTTCTAAATGATCTGTTTTTATTATTATACTTCTGTTCCTAATCTGTGATTCTGCTCCTGATCCGTGTTGAAACACTGGAATTTCCCCATTGTGAGACAAAAAAAGGTTATCTTATCTTTTTAAATTTTATTCCAAGTATTATCTTTACGACTAGCTCAGCACTAAAAGCGTATTTACATTTATTTTGCCTTTAGTTATTACATTTGTAATCTCACAAATTTAATAAATTTGCACAATTGTAACCATTCTCACGTTGTGGTAGGAAAACATGGAAGGAAATGTGGTAGGAAAACATTCCCAAATTTGTGGGAATTTATAATATTACAACATTTGAGCGGATTATCACAGCTGTGGGGATTATATTTTCTCCATTCAGTTTGACATGAATAAAATGAAATAACTTCATTCACATTGTAGTTTTGGCTATAGCGGCTAGTCAACGCCTGATCTCCTCAGCTCACGAAAGCTAAGAAAGTCAGGGGCGGTTAGGACTTGAATGGGAGACCATGGAACCCCAATACTCAATTCAATACATTTTTGTAAAGTCCAAAATTACAACAGCAGTTTCTTCGAAGCGCGACAATGAAACAGATTAACCAATGTTCACAGGGCTTGTCCTTAGACCCTCCTGCAGGAGAATCTACAAAACCCTTTGGGGAAACGTAGAAACCTCAGGGAGAAACCACAGTGGAATGGCTAGAGCAAACCGCTGTTGTGTCCTTAAGAATGAGCAGTTTAATAAGAACTGTGCGTCTGTGCACACACTGGAGAAGAGCGGGGTCATATACGGCACACACTCGCAGAACGTGCTATTGAAATGAAAGAAAAAATGTACAATGTGTTAATGCAATCATTTCCCCAGCCCGAGAGTAAACCCTTTAACTAAACCATGTCTAGAATGTAAAACTGAGACTCACTGTGGCCCCCTGCAGTCCCTCAGGCCCCTCTGGACCCATCATACCTTGGGCCCCTGGGGGTCCCTGCAACAAAGCACACATTTAGAAGAGTTTAGAGCGGTACAGTCCAGACCAGGACTAGACCTAGATCTGAGACAGACGTGGACCCACCGTGCGCCCTGGCAGACCACTCGGTCCAAGCTCCCCCTGAAACAAAAAGAATGCTTCTGTTAGAAACGCAACCAGGTCCGAACGAGACTAAACAACTGAACCAGGTCTAAACTAGAAGAACATTAGGTCCAAAACCAGTTCTAAACTAGGACAATAAGGAAGTAAAACTAGTTTATTTCTTCATGCATGTCGCGCTGCATGTAATCTGTGCGTCCTTTTATTGAATGATGCTTTTGTTAGTTTTAACTGAGGAAGAGGAGGAGCGGAGGAAGAAGAGGAGCGGCTTAAGAGGAAGAGCTGAGGAAGAGGAAGGGCCGAGGAAGAGCGGAGGAAGGCCGGAGGAAGAGGAGGAGCGGAGGAAGAAGAGGAGCTGAGGTGTGACTGAAGGTAAGCAGCTCAGGATTAATAAAGTACTTTTCTTTATCCAAGAACTAAACCAGGTCTACACAGATTCTGCACTGGGCAATACTCACTGGGAGTCCTGGGATATGGAGGAAATAAAAGGATGTTTCTCCAGGGAAACCTTTAGATCCCAGAAAACCCTGGAACAAAAATGTAAATGTCAAACATTCAGATCCTCCTTAAACCTGTTCAGATCCTGTTCTGAACCTGTTCCGATCCTGCTTAAACCTGTTTAGAGCCTCCTCTAAACCTGAGGTTACGCGTCACAGCTGCTCTGAAGAGCTCCAAACCTCCTCCTTCAAATATCACATCTGAGGAAGGCACTCTCAGCACTACAAAAAGATGACAGCATAAACATTCTTCCAGCAGACAGGGGGCGCTGCACTGTGATTCTTAATACAGCTGATCATGAAGCCAAAGTCCACAGCCCCAGTCCATAGCACCATCTTGGCACCATTGGTGGGGAACTCGGAACATCATGTGAAAAACACACACACTTTTGTAGACAAAGTGTTCAGATCCTGTTCTAAACCTATTCGGATCCTACTTAAAACTTTTCAGAACCTCCTCTAAACCTGTTCAGATCCTCCTCTAAAACTGTTCAGATCCTGCTCTGATCTAGTTTTTCAGACCTGGTCTCCTTGGGGCCCGTCCTGCCCAGGTCGTCCTGGGATCCCAGACTCTCCTTTGGTCCCGTTGCAGCCGTCTGGCCCTGGGAACCCTGGTCCTCCAGCTGGACCCGGCAGGCCCTAAACACACAGAGACTGAGTCAGGTCCAGACCAGAGTTTAGACCGTATGGACATTTTTAAATTATTATTTTTGCAACTAAAGGAACTATTCCACCTGTTTTTCATGGTTTTGTGATGGGACACCACAGGACGTGAAAAAAGAACAGCAGAGTGCCGTAAAGTTCAGGGGAATCACACTAAACAGTACAGTAGTAAAGTACTGTTAAGTACATGAGGATAACAATATTTAACAATATTTTATTATCGTTCATCGTTGTATGTCGCACCTTAACGCCGAAACAAGTTCCTACGATTGTGAATTTTGTTCATTGACAATGGCAATAAACCTTTTCTGATTCTGATACTGATAATACAGTACTGGGCTACAGTATCATGACTCACCGGTAGACCCTCCAGACCAGGGAATCCTGGGACCCCCAGAGAGCCCTGAAATAGAGGAGCAAAGTTTAAAGGAACCGTATGTAGCCGGCCTCTTATAGTTTTATAAAAAGAAACTACAATCACAAGTGAAACTTTTGTTTGCAGGGCTTTAACCTTGGAGATACAGGCCATGACTCGTGTTCAGCTCCTTCACATACATGTTCAGGTCACGACTCGTGTTCAGCTCCTTCACATACATGTTCAGGTCACGACTCGTGTTCAGGCCACGACTCGTGTTCAGCTCCTTCACATACATGTTCAGGCCACGACTCTCAAACATGTTCAGGCCACGACTCGTGTTCAGGCAATGACTCGTTGTTTTCAAGCTCCTTCACATACATGTTCAGCCACGACTCGTGTCAGCCACGACTCGTGTTCAGCTCCTTCACATACATGTTAGGCAGACTCGTGTTCAGCTCCTTCACATACATGTTCATGGACCTGACACTCGGTCAGCTCCTTCATAATGTTCAGGCCACGACTCGTGTTCAGCTCTTTGCATACATGTTCAGGTCACGATCGTGTTCAGGCCAGACTCGTGTTCAGCTCCTTTCATACATGTTCAGCCACGACTCGGTGTCAGCTCCTTCACATACATGTTCAGGCCACGACTCGTGTTCAGCTCATTTGCATACATGTTTCAGGCCACGACTCGTGTTCAGGCCACACTCGTGTTCAGCTCCTTCACATACATGTTCAGGCCATTGACTCGTGTTCAGCTCTTTCAATACATGTTCAGGCCACGACTCGTGTTCAGGCCACGACTCGTGTTCAGCTCCTTCACATACATGTTCAGGCCATGACTCGTGTCAGCTCCTTTGCATACATGTTCAGACCACGTGTTCAGACTCGTGTTCAGCTCCTTTGCATACATGTCAGGCCAGACTCGTGTTCAGCTCCTTTGCATACATGTTAGGTCACGACTCGTGTTCAGCCACGACTCGTGTTCAGCTCCTTTCCAAATTGTCCAAAATTGTCCACCCTTGCAATGTTTTTGTAACTAAGAATGAATCATTCGACTTGTTTCAGTAACTCACTATGTGATTGGAACAGGTTTACCTCGGATCTGGGACGTGCCCTATAAAGTGTCCTGACTGAATGTGACATTCTGGGACAGAATCAGAGCTGCTCCAAAAAGGAATCATTCTTAATATTCAGTACAACTGAAGGACTCACCTGGTCTCCCTTTGGACCCTGGGCTCCACGGGGGCCCTCAATTCCTCTAAGGCCCTGCTCTCCCTGGGACCCTTGGGGTCCGGGAAAACCAGGGGGGCCCTGAGGCCCTTGGTTCCCCATAGCGCCAGTGGAACCCTGTAGACAGAGACAGAACAGAGAAGTGAGCTTGAGAGAAAAAAATACAGCCTGATCCTCATTAGTGACAGTGTTTGATGATTAATTGTAATTCAAGTAAAAAAACTAGTTATGTTAATATATATATATATATATATATATATATATATATATATATATATATATTTATATATATACGTACACACATATAACAGTGCACACTCATTACTATGCATGACGTCATCAAAACATTGCGATATCGGATTTATAGGATTATCGATACCAGTATCATGACTCTGATATACACCTCTAATATACTGATATATACAGATATATACAGATATATACAGATATATACAGATATATACAGATATCCTTTGGTGTAAAATGACATATTTCGAAACATGGCACATTGTGGTTGGTTCAGCTGCTGACTGTGAAAACGCTCTGCCCCAGGGCTCCGTGAGAACTGACCTTTAGGATTTCACACATGAGCGAGACTCTAAAGACCAGACTATAGACTGGACTCACCCAGGACTAAAGCAGGACTCAGCCAGGACTTCAGCGGGACCAGACCAGGACTACAGGGATTACAGCTGTCAGGGAGGGTCTACACGCGCTCCACTGAACAACAAGGTCACAACACATAGTCCAGACCAGAGACCAGGTCCACTGTTGAACTCAGAGAAGGGACCAGACCAGAATCCAGACCAGAATCCTCCAGTGTCGAAGTATGTGTGTATGAAAGAGTGTGTGTTTGTGAGTCAACGGATGGAAATGAGCCCATGACAATCTGTGTTTACAGAATGTGTGTTCATTAACATGCACTGCCCCCTCCAAATAAACTAATAATACTAATAATAAATATAGCCGCAAGCGGCGATGATCGGCCCTCGGCACGCTGCTGCCCCACAATAAAAGACGAGGTGGTAGTAGCTTTCTCCTTTTATTACCCCTACTGCCGAAACGCGCCTTCTCCCCTTTGCTTTACAGGGGCATTATTGTGTATTGAAAATGTCAATACTTTGGGAAAATTTCACACAGACCTTCATACTTAAAATAAAAATGTAATAACTTTTGATATCCCACTCCTGAAAATGAGGCTCACCAAATTTTAATCGGGCTAAGAATAGACATTTTCCCAGTGGACATGGGAGGTTACTGTCATCGCTCTGCTATGGCCGGAACAAATATGACATGGGTCTCGTTGCCTTTTTTGATTGGGACGCCAAAATGGAGTTTTGTGCCAATTTTAATAAAATTTCCCAAAACTCAATATTTTAATCCCCAAATGAAATTACATTTCACTCTGCAGGGGGCGCTATTGCGCCAAATGAAAATGTTTCACAAGTAGGTTTAAGGCAAGGGGTTTAACAACTGATTCAAATTGACTTATTTCGAACTTTGTATTTCCAAATGGCAGAAAATGTAATATTTGGGAAATTTCAGAAATTTACATCATTATGTACAGCTCATCAAAATACACAAATGCCTCATGAGGTCCGTCTAAATACAAGCAAAAAGGTTTTTTGTGTTGAGTGGCCAAGCCCAACAGTCTATTTAAAATCGAATTGATCATCTTTAATCACAGATGGGTTTTGCACGTTTTATGATTTTGATGAAAACTGCTGGATGGGACATCTGGTTAATGGCGGCGCTTTGAGTGGACGCACCTCACACCACTGCTGCAAAACTTAGCTTTAAAATCATTGTTTGAACCACCTAATACCAAAGAGAAAAACAAAAGGAAGACACAAAACCGGTAACACTATGGGACCAAAACAAACAAAGCTGATGGTCCACGGCCCTATTGGAAAAGAGCATCACAAGATAGCGAAGCTAACAAGGCTCACATGGTTAGCAAACATGGCGAGAGCCGCTGGACAAACGGGGTCCCGCCGGCCCAGATGGAGAGTCTTGCGACTTCTCTGCATCGGAAGAGGGAGAGAATAAACATTTTCAGCAGTTATGGCTCGTGATGGTGCAGCGTGCAACGGAGTCTCTTATAGCCGAGATGTTAGCTGCCATGGGCCCGTTCGTGTCCTAAGCAGTGGCCGCCTAGCTGAGGGCAGCGGGAGTGACCGGAGGGGGTATGGAGAAAGTCGAGCAGCATGTTTCAGACAATACGGACGATCTGCAGACAGTAAGGGCCGAGATGGAGGCGCTGCGGGCCAGGGTGACGACGCTGGAGCCGGAGAACAATAAGATGAAAAATAAACTTCTGGATTTGGAGTCCAGATTCCATCGTCCTAACTTGAGGCTTGTGGGGGTCTCAGAAGGGAAGGGGTGGTAGATACAGAAAGTTTCTTGGAGAAGATTATACCTGAGCTCTTTGTTGGCACAGGAGTTGAAGTCCCTCCCATCACAATCGAACAAGCACATCGCCTGGGCAAACCAAGACCAGCAGCTGATAAACCACAAGGCCCGATTTTTAGGTTTCATAAAGATCGTGTGAAGGAGCATGTCTTGAAGGCTGCAAGGGTTAAAGGAGACCTCCAGTACAAAGGCAAGCGTGTCTTCTTTGTTCCAGATATTCCATACAAGGCCCGTCAACAACAGCAAAGGTTCAACCACATCTGTGAGGAGCTCAGGCAGAGAAAACTCTTTCCCCGCAACTCTTCTGGTGACTTTTGAAGGTAAAACACACGTGCTCAGAACACCAGGAGAAGCTGACGTGCTCTCAAGGAAGATGCAAAACATAGAGAAATGAACAGTGCGGAGACAACTGACTGATGAGAGTGACTTGATTTATCGGTATTTGTTTTTAACATCAGACTTTATGCTCCATGTTGGTTGTCTGCTTTAGTACATCATCTTTGTGTTTAAGTACATCTACTCATCGATGTGCCAAATGTGGAGGATTGGAGGAGTGGAAAATTGGAAAAAACAAATGCAGTGGTGGCAGTGGTGAGATAAGGAGGTTATATATCCAGTTCCTTCTGAGACTTGGTGTCAGGAGTGCCTGGGGAGTTTTTTGGGGGGGCCATTCATTGGGATTGGATTTCCCTTTACTTTACGATCTTTTTTTGATACGTTTTTGGGTTCGATAACTGTTTCCAGCATGAACCCTTTTGTATTCTCTTTTACCCTTTCAGTTGTTCTGTGTTCCTACGGTTCTTGTGTGTTTGTTGTTTCAGACCAGAGATGAAAAACATTCAAGAGTTATCAACGGTACAATCAATACAAGCAAGGGCTTGTATCGGAAGTGTTACAAGTGGCATCCTTCAATGTGAATGGCATATTGAACCCAATCAAACGAACACAAATTTTAACAAAAATGTTAAGAGAAAGGATCACCATTGTATATTTACCAGAGACACACTTGAATGACACTGAACATCAAAAACGAACAAAATTCTGTAATAAAAAATCCTATTATTCATCATACAAAGGTAAACATAGAAGGGGAGTTGCAATTTTGATTTCAAACCAAATAAGTTTTTGAACAGAGTTTTGAATGTAAGAATAAAGAAGGCAGATATTACTGGTTAAAGGAATATTAATGGAAAGGTTTTCACTCTTTTAAATGTGTATTGCTCCTCCAGGGAGTGAGATCACGTTCTATTCTATGCTGATGTCATGGACATGATTGTGAACCACTCTGAGGGAACCCTAATTTGTGGCGGCGATTGGAATCTTCGCATTCAGCCTACACTGGACGTGACGAACTCAAGAGGCACTGGAAGAGCAATTAACAAGAAGTTCTGATCTTATTGAAGAATATAGGTTGATTAACATATGGAGGGAAATGCCAATATACCCATTTTTCAAATCCACATACACTCTATTCCAGAATAGACTTTTTTATTCTCAATAAAGACAGATCTAAAATCACTGAAGCAGATATAGGCACAATAGACCCATCTGACCCATCCTAATCTACATTTCTGTGGAATTGGAGGAACGACAAAAAAATACATTTTGGCGGTCCAAGAAATGTCCAAGAACATTAAGACTTATCTCGGAGGAAAATTATACTGGGGAAATTTCCCCGCTCATCCTCTGGGATGCTTCCAAAGCAGTCTTGAGAGGACAAATTATAGCTACTGCTCCAAATGAAACAAAGGGTAAAAAAGCTAAATGATCTGCAAGAAAAACATTTATTGTTGGAGGAAAGCCATGCCAAAAAGGGGTGTCCTAAAATTCTATAAGAAATGAAAAAGTTAATGATCTGACTTCACAGGAAATAGTTAAGAAAATGCACTTTACAAAACCAAGATTATTATGAGAGTGGATCAAAGGACAATTTTTAAAATATGAGGCAGACAACATCATGTAATCCCTCATTCGTTCAGGAGTGTTCCATTGCAGAAAAAGATACAGTTGTTTCATCTGGACTCTGTTTTAGAAAAACAAAACTTTTCGACTCTCATCCAAGAGTCATTCTCAATCGGTGAAGTCTGAGACTACTCTGTGAAAGCCCTGCCACAGGGCAGGACCCCTGATAATGGCCATCGAAACCAACTGGGATGGGCCGATTGTTCACTGACTTTGGCTTATTAGCATCAGAATGCCCCGGGCGTCTCCAGGGTTTCAGCAAACCATTATAAACATAACGGTAACAAGAATCTGAAACTTCCAGTTACGATTTAATGAAGGATTCTCTTTTTTAACAAAGATGGCGTCCTTAACTCCTCTTTCAAACCATCTTTTCTCCTGCTCAGAATCTCCACCTCACTGTCTTCAATAGAGTGGTTTGTGGCTTTGAGATGAAGATGCACAGCGCTCTGGGGTCCCTGAGCTCGACGTGTCCTTCTGTGGCTGATAAAGCCTCTTGTGCAGTGGCTGTTTAGTCTCCCCTAATGTACAGGCTCCTTTTTTTTTATTCCTTCACTTAAAGTGGTTTCTGTTGTCCGCTAATTTCCTGGCCTTTAGGATTCAAGTTTTGTAAAAAAAAAAGGATTTTTTTTTCTTATTCCAGACAATGAAGAAGACAATATAAATTCCTGTTTTGGACACCCTCATTTTGCCTGTTATGTCAGAAGAACAAAATAAAAAAAATAAGATGACTGCGCAATCAAAGATTAAAGAACAAAAAATCTCCCTAGCGATGGGTTCGCCTCAAGAGTATATAAAGCTTTAAAAGATACAGATCTTTACATATAATGAGCCAAATACATAACAAAACAAAGCCATAATCATTAGTTTAGAGAAGGATGAGAAGGATTTTGATTCTGTTTGTTGGCCATATTTATTTAAAAAATACTAAACAAATGTCAAATCGATGATTTAATTAATAAAAAATATTTGGGGCTCTTTCCGATGGTCCAACATACAGAATTAAAATCAATGGTCATTCTGACAGGTCCACTGACTCTGGAAAGGGGGGTCAGGCAGGGCAGCCTGGTCTCTTCTCCTGTTTGCGCTTTGTAATTTTAAGTTTTAGTGATTCAAAATGAGTCCATTATACATCCTAAAAAATTTTAAATCTGCACTACTGAATAATATTAATTAATTCGGTCACGAAATCTTCACAATCTATATAATATTATTATATATATATATATATATATATATATATATATATATATATATATATATATATATATATATATATATATATATATATATATATATATAATCAGAAGATCTAGAGTGTGCCTTCTGCTGTGGGTGGGGCCGCTCACTCACATGCTGAGCCAAAGATGAACCATTAGCGTTTCTGTCACAAATATTCAACATGAACATTGAAATCACCTGTTATAACCAAACCATCAAAGTCTGTGCATGAACTGAAAGCATCTCAGTAAAATCATCAATAAAACTTTGGCAGATCTGAGGAGGCTTGTATAAAACAATGAAGAGAATGGATGGAGACTGTTTTAGCTCCATTTTAAAGGCTACGTACTCAAATGTTGAAAACACCCCAAAGGACAACCTGTGGGGAACTATTTCATCTCTAACAAAAGCACACACACCTCCTCCCTTTTTGTTTTCTCGTGTTTCAGATTCAAACATAAAGTTGGGTGGAGCAGACTCTATTAGAACTAAATTTCCTGTCTTTTTGTCAAGCCGTGTTTCAGTTAAATACATAAAATCAAGATTATAAGAACAAATAAATTTATGAATTAAGAATGATTTGATACATAAGGAGGTGACATTTAGCACAGCATGTTTCAGACAAATTGGCAGGTTTACATTTCTCTGCTCTCTTATTAGCTGATGATTGCTTCTCTTTGTGCTGTGACTGGCTCTTACCTGTGCTCCTTTGGCTGGTGCACAGATGCAGGAGGAGCAGTTGCGGCCTCCACACTCTTCGGTCATGTCCCCCTAAAATCAAAGAAATCTAAATCAATCCTACAGAAAATCTCAAACAAACGAATTATTATTAATCAAATCCCAATTTCTGCAGTTCTTTAGGTTCTTTTTCTGTCCTCTATGAGACCTAAACATTCAGTTATCTTGATGGGGTTGCATTCTGTGGTAAAGCTGCAAACCCTGTACTTGAGATTTCTACATGGGATTCTTGGAGTAGATTTAAATTCAGATTTAACCGATATCATATCATACCGATATGTACATTTTAGGCCAATATTGATACATATGTTGTGGAAAAAGCTTGTGCTGAGGTAGATACAGTAAGGAAAACATTTTTTTAACAAGTTCTCCACTTAGAAAGTATGGAGGGGATTTTTATAGCGGCTAAGAAGTATTTGAACACCTGAGAACATCAATCTTTTGGTACAGAAGCCTTTGTTTGCAGTTACAGAGGTCAAACATTTCCTGTAGTTCTTGACCAGGTTTGCACACACTGCAGCAGGACTTTGGCCCAC
This sequence comes from Chaenogobius annularis, assembly GCA_015082035.1. NCBI lineage: Eukaryota > Metazoa > Chordata > Actinopteri > Gobiiformes > Gobiidae > Chaenogobius > Chaenogobius annularis. The sequence continues at coordinate 282,851 of BJKM01000652.1, forward strand.
TCCTCCACACAGATCTTCTCTAGATCTATCAGGTTTCAGTGCTGTCGCTGAGCAACACAGAGTTTCAGCTCCCTCCAAAGATTTTCTATTGGATTTAGGTCTGGAGACTGTCTAGTCCACTCCAGAACCTTGATATGCTTCTTACAGTGCCACTCCCTTGTTGTGCTTCAGGTCATTGTCATGTTGGAAGACTCCAGCCACGACCCATCTTCAGTGCATCTTCAGAATCTCACAAGAAATGGCCCCAATTCTTTCTCTCCTTAATACAGTGCAGTCGTCCTGTCCCCTGTGCAGAATAGGCCCCCAAAGCATGATGTTTCCACCCCCAAAGCATGATGTTTCCACCCCTATGCTTTACAATAGGGATGGTGTTCTTGGGATGGTACTTGGATCGGCATCGGCATTTGCAGTTACACTGCTGGACCCTGAGCAATTTGAAATTACCCCCTTTTTTCCCTTTGTTTCAATGAAAGACCTGGACCAAGACCAGGTTTAAACCAAGACTAAACAAACCATATCTACCAGAAAAACATAGATAAACTATAAAGCAGGACTAAAGCAGGTCTAAAGCAGGACTAAAACAGGTCTAAAGCAGGACTAGCAGGTAAAGCAGGTAAAGCAGGTCTAAAGCAGGACTAAAACAGGTCTAAAGCAGGACTAGAGCAGGTCTAAAGCAGGTCTAGGACTAAAGCAGGTCTAAAGCAGGTCTAAAACAGGACTTAAAACAGGACTATTTTGAAATAAATGTCATTAGAACATTTTGGTTCAAATGATATTAAAATGTAGTAGGCTACAGTAGCTGCCAAAAAAAGCTCACATGGATTTAGTTCTTCAGAACAAACGCAGCTGTCACTCGGCAACATGCACAGTATCATGCATGTTTCTGGAGTTCTCTGGCCTGCAGCAGTCTATTAAAAATAGCCCAGACTGAGCGTTGAAATGTGTGCAACATAATGAAATGGACAACGAGGAAAAAGGTTCCTGAAAGCACTAAACTGGTGACAACAGATCTGCACCTGAGAAATCATGTATTTTTACCTTCCCTTCGCCTCCATAGTCACGTTAAACTGTAAAATGATGTGTGTTTTATTACAATCCGACACATATGCACGGGGAAATTAGCGTATGCATTTAGATGCGCCTAAAGCAAAAGTGCACATGTCGAGGGACGAGACCGCAGGCCAGCTTTCATAACCCGACCCGTGGGACGATCCGCACATCACGCACAGTGGTCTGACGTACCATGCACTCACGCAGACCAGACCATTCAATCCAACGACGAAGCCCGGGAAAACATGTTGTCCTCCGGTGCCACGGCGCGTAATGTTCCTCGTTAACAAGCAGACTTCCAAACACGGTCCTTACGCATGTTACATTTACACCAAGCAGATGCGCCGTGGTGCGCCGCAAAAGCACCGCGGAAAAAATTAAATAATGTATTTTTAATTATGGGAAACTGGGCCTTGGGCCAGATCAAATTGCCTCGGGGTCCGGATCTGACCCGCTGTATGCCTTTTGGAGACCGCTGGTATAGGTTTTGATTGTAAAAGAGAATCACATGAAAAGCTTTGATGAGTTGAAAGAATCCTTTGACTTGGAGAAACAGGACTTTTATAGGTTTTGACAAATAAGGATTTATTATAACCAAGAAATGAAACAAAGTAATGACCATTATAACCCTCGGACAGAATTTTGTTGTGTTGTTTGTGTTAATAAATCAGAACTTTCAAGGGGGAATAATATCTAAATTATATGAATGCACTACTCGACCAAATATATTGAAAAAAAAACATATGGCAAGAGAAGGTAACCTTGTTTTTAACAGATGAAGAGTGGAAAATGTGCTTACAGCTCAGTGGAGGACCACAAAATCACAGTCTGGAGTGGAATTTTTGGGGAAAAATGTGTCACGTTTATTCTTAACACCATTTCAAAGTGCTCATTATTCACAGGGAAAAGCACTATCACATGTCCTGGGAATGTCCTGTTGCTCAGATATTGGACTGAAGTTCACAATGCACTGCAGGCTGTTTTGACATTTCCACCCCTCTAAATCAGGGGTGTCCAAACTTTTTTCACTGAGGGCCGCATTTAGAAACCTATACAGAGTAAAGGGCACAGACGATATGACAATGAAGTGAATAATTCAACATTTTACATTTGACATAGTTTTGATGAGCCCTCCACACCTTCGAAGACTTGGAACATTAATATTAGGTTTGTCACCTTGACAACAGCAGTCTCAGTGCTGTGACGAGGTCTAAAACCTGAAAACATCAAATGAGTTGTTTATTAAGAGGAAATCAGTGAGCTGTTGGTAAACAACCTCTTCAAGGACTTTAGCCCCAAAATGGCAGATTAGAGATGGGCCGGTAATGACTCAGTACTGCGGCATCAAGACTGCTCTTCTTTAGGAGAGGCTTTATGACCGCAGTTTTCAAAGACATTGGGAATGTTCCAGATTGAACGATTGATGTTAACTATGTGAGTGAATGGTGCTAACAAACTGTTCAGCACAGACTTTAGAAATCTGGAGGTCACACATGGAGGCAGCATGTAGATGAACTCAGACTGGTGATGATCTCCTGGACAGTTTTTGTCAGTTACAGGTGCAAAAGTGAGTCAGCTCTAAGTGTGTAGGTGGTTTGAGGGTTATTTTTTTGGAGTTTTTTAGTATTTTTAATGCCCTAAACTTTGTCATTAAAGAATAATGCAAACTCATTACACTTGGATGTGGAAATGAGTTCTAACGGCAGCTGAGCTGGAGGGTTTGTTCATCTGTTACTGTGGCAAACAGGACCCGCCAGTTGTTACTACAGCTTCCAATTATTTCAGAAAAATATCCTTCCCTGGTTCTACATAAAATGAGGTTGTACATGTACAACTTCTCTGTGTAAATCTCTTTCTGAACCTGGAGCTTTGACTTTTGCCATTTTCGTTCGACCCGACGGCACTCCCTTTTCTGTGCCCTGACCGAATCATCATGTCTCCATGGCGCCTTCTGCTTCATTTTTAACAGTTTTAGCCTTCATAGGGGCAATGGTGTCGAGAACATTCAAAACAAGACGATCAAAGTCTGTGCATACGACTGAAAGCATCTCAGTAAAATCATCAAAAAAACGTTGGCAGTGCTGAGGAGGCTTGTATTAAAAACAATGAAGAGAATGGATGGAGACTGTTTTTGCTCCATTTTAAAGGATGCGTACTCAAATTTGAAAACACTGCAAAGGACAACCTGTGGGTAACTATTTCATCTCTAAAAACTGCGCAGAGACCTCCACCACTTTTGGTTTTGCGTCTTTCAGATTCAAACTTAAAGTTGGGTGGGTCTTTTTGTCAAGCCATGTTTCAGTTAAAAATATAAAATCAAGATTATAAGAGAAATTTAATTATTAGTTAAGAATAATTTGTTACATAAGGATCGGACATTTAGCACAGCAAGTTTCAGACTAGTTTCAGTGAGACTGGGCGTTATCTTTTTACAGGGAATATGAATCAAATTCTTGATTTGAGATTGGGCAGTCTGAATCGCATTTTGTTTTCCCATCTGTGTGATGTTACTACAGAAATAGCACTAGGGGAGGCTGTTTTACACAGGGCCCCGGGTTGATTTGATTTTTATTATGACCTACTAGGTCCCCGCAACGCCTGAGACCCAGTGCATCCTAGCTATGGGAGATACCAGGTGAAAGCGCAGGGGGGATAGGTGGGGAGCTTTTTGTTGGTTGTAGCAGGAGAGTTGGAACTCCTGTGTGGACCCACAGTTTTGTGCAGGGAAAAAGTTCATCATTGTTTGTATTGCTTTGTAGCAGAACCTCTTGATTCTTAGCTATATTAGGTGTGAGTGGAACCATCTTAATGCCCTGATTTGATCAGACTTACAAGCATGGTTGGGAAGGACTAGAAACCCCTGGGTGTGAAACTGCAGATGGGAAAGGGGAGTAAGGATTCTGTAGTGGGAGTAGATGTTGCAGAGGGGACACCAGACTGGGTCTGAGGGCAGGCGGCGATGACCAGGGGAATTGCTGCTCTGATCACAGATCGTCACATGAGGAAAGATGAAATGACTCCTGCGGCTGGCCGCGGTGAAGATTGTTGAGGTGCTGCTGCAGATGAGTCCTTCGCTGGAGAAGGTGGAAGGTGATTGTGGAGCAGCTGAATCTGAATCCTTTGCTGGTGGTGGTGGAGCGGCTGCTGATGAATCCTTTGGTGGTTGTCCTGTAATTTTTTTGTATCTTGCTCTCTGGTTGTGTTTGCGTGTGTTGTTTGTGTTATATTTACAATATTTGAATAAAACATTATAAAAATTACATATATAAAATAATAAAGACTGGAAAGAAAGTTTACAGCCTGTTTTGTTAGAATATAGCACCCTTTCATTATAGGAGCGTAATAACGGTGGACTGATATCGGTGCATATTGCCAATACCGATATTGGGCCAATATATCTGTGCAGCCCTACTCTCAGATGTGAATCCTGGACATGTTTTACGGTATTTTGTGTTCTGAATTCTTCACCTATGTATTGATTTACTAATTTAAGTTTACGCTCTAACGGCCTCTATCATGCCGGCTCAATCTAATTTGCTCAGACTAAATGCAGGGTTATTGGGAATCAAACACCGGACCCTGCTGCTGTGATGTTTGAGTGCTTTAACTCTGCCCCACAGGACAGTTTCGTCTTTGAGAAGCATCTGCTCCTCAGTATCGCCTCCCTCTCAACTCATGCACCATTTGTTTGGCTTTGTTTCAGACTGATCTGCGAGTTTGGACCTGTCTCGCAGAGCACTAAGATCTATACATCTAAACTAGGATCTAAGTCCGGGATCAGGACCAGACAAAATACCCCTGATCTACTGATAATTCTCAGACTAAACAGGAGTCCAGGCCATATGTCTAACCAGGGATTTAACAGGAACTAAACTCTGCGTAAGCCAGGTCTTTTGTACTTCCTGTGGCAGCTGAGGAAAGCCAAGCTGCCAGTGCAGATGATGGTGCAGTTCTACACGGCCATCATTGAGTCCATCCTCACCTCCTCCATCACCGTGTGGTACTTCCATCTCTGCAGGACCTGTACATCTCCAGGGCTCTGGAACGAGCAGGTCGGATCACAGCTGACCCTTCTCACCCTGGCCACTCCCCTCAATGGCCAGGGAGGCTACGGTCCATCCGGACCAGAACCTCCCGCCACAAGAATAGTTTCTTTCCCTCTGCCGTTGGACTCATGAACACTTCTAAACACCTGCCACTTTAACTGCAACTCTTCATCACTCACTCACTGTCACTTTCTGCACTACAACTGTAAATTTAACTGTAACTCTTGTGTACAAAGTAATGCCTATTTTTATTTTATACAATAGTCATTTTAAATGTGTTTCTTAAGGCATGTCATGTCCTTTTGATTGAATATATGTTGTTTTTATTATTGCTCAGTGTTTTATGTTGCACCTTAAGGCCGAGACAAGTTCCTTTGTTTGTGAATTTTGTTCATTGACAATGGCAATAAACCTTTTCTGATTCTGATTCTGATTCTTTACTGAAAACTTGACCAACAGTAAACCAGTGCTACACCAGGACTAAACAAGGCCTAAACAGGGATTTACCCCTTGGGGATGTGAATTTATCCACATTTTAATCAAGAATGAGAGTCTTTTTTGTATGAAAGGAACATGTTAAAATGGCGAGTTCACACTGCTGGGCCCTCGGAATATCTTTCTTCTATAATTTTTTGTCCGCTATCTGATAAAAGAGCAGTATCAAGCTCCAAAGGCACGGGGCCAACCATTAAGTCGATATTGTATGATGCTCCGGCAATTAAAAAGCAAAAAAAAACATTGTAAATGGTGCAGGTGATGTTAATAATTCATTAAAAACCCTAGAAATACAGTCGAGCCAGTGTGCGGTTGTCGGCATATAGTCCCAGGAACAGAATCAGAAAAGGTTTATTGCCATTGTCATTGAACAAAGTTCGCACACATAGAAACTTGTTTCAGCGTTAAAGTGCAACATAAGACAATGGATAATAAATTAATAATAGCAGCAAAATCTATAATATAAAATAAGGCATGAATAAATTAAGAATTTACTAATAAAATTAAGTTAGAATGAACTTGATCTTAGTATGTACAGAAAAATGTACAGATGGTCTGAAATAGCGCACAAAGTGAACAGTGGGTGAATAATAGCAGAACACTGAAAACCATCTCAGGCTTCAAAGTCCCCCCTGTCCAGACGGAGGGGGATCTACAGTGAGTGAATGAACTAAACTCTCACTTCCTGAGTTTTGATCAGTCACCCATTAGCATCTCATGTTTTAGAACAACGAAAATAAAGTCGTTTTACAAAAAAACAACAGATCACTTTTCATGGCCACTGGATATCTTTTGTGAAATGCTTCGATTTCCATGTGCTTGTGGAGAAGAGGTAAGACTCTGCATGGAAAGAGGAGGTGCTGCTGGACCACGCAGATGGAGGAGGCGCGGTGTGTGAAGAGAACGTGTATATGAGAAGGTGCATGCTTTGGCTCCTGCTGCTATCCACGCTTTGTAGACTGAGCAGGACAGCCTCTAACCAGCTGGCTTTGAACTAAAAGTAACGCATTACTGATTTGAAAATGTAACTAATAGACTATTTTACAAAGCCAAACAACTTGCAACAACAAGTTGCTTGTTACTCCAGGAGTACAACTAACCAGCACTGTGCATCTACCAGTATCCAAAACCAACACATTTCATCATGGAAAAGTTCAAAGAATGTCTATATTGATGGTTGCGCTTGAAAGAAAATTCATACGGCTCCTCCAGGCCACAGTTGTGTTAAAGCCAGTCTTTTTTGAACAAAAGAAGCTCTGCATGTAAGCGAGGGACACAAAGAAGAGATGAATTGCACACTGAGCTCGTTTTGGGAGCTGGCAACTATAAAACTGACGACGCAATTCAAATGTTTGAAAAATCTCTGCCATTTCAGGATGGACGCTATGAAGCATGCTTACCGTGGGAAAACGAAAAGACTGAATTATCATCGAATTATGAAATTGCAAAGGATACATTTTGACACATTTCTGACAATTACAATGTGGTAATTCAGGATTATAAAAAGCAAGGAATTGTCGAGCCAGTGGGAAATGATGCAAATGACAAAATTGTGTATTATATGCCACATCTAAGCAGTTATCAAAGAAGAGCGTGTAACCATCAGGCATTGGCAAGGATTTAATCGCTCCACTCATGCCCCTGATTGCCCTTCATTAAATGAAATTGCCTGATGTAAAACATCTGAAAATACCCAGATATAATCTGACAACAATAAAATGGTGAAAACTTTAAAATGAATCCGAATCCATTTATTGCACCACTGGGTTTTTGCACGCTGCAGACAATGACGGTTTTTGTAACATTTCGCTCATAATAGCTAAAAACTCGAGTTGCCCCGTTAAAAAGGGACGAGGCGCCACCTTTTGAAATATTTGTATTTTTTTGCTGGTCCACTTTATGGCAAATCTCAACAGAAACGATTTTTTTGCTCTTTTTACTTGTGCAGCCACTCATGCTATTAACTTAGAACTTGTATCCGAGTAAATTTTTAATGGCTTTTGGATGTTTGCATCAAGAAGAGGAGTGTGTAAAATGAAGAGAGCAAATGAAAAAATGTCGCTTTTATGGGACTCACTCAACTCTAAAGACATTCAAGACTTCCTTGCTGAAAGACAAGTAACATAGAGCTTCATCGTGGCAAGGTAAGTGTGCTTACCTTTATGCACACTGGTAGAGAAGAACCAAGCCCTATCACGCCCTCACTTTTCCTGCTCGGCCAATACCTGACTGCTCTTCCATCAGTGTGAAATACACCCGTCTCCCAAACGGACTCGGACAAAATGAGAACATGACGGAAATGCAGACGACTCCTGAATGATTTTTGGTTTCACTGGAGAAAAGATATTTGCTGGAATTACACTCACCACATTCCTGCACTCATGCAAAGGAGTCCAAGGAGGAACCGGATTGCTTGTGGTTCTGGAGCGTCTGGCGCGCGTTTGAACGCACTGAAGCGTGATGAAGGCTGCAGCCAGTGTTCCCCATTCCTTCGCCGAAAGACGCCGTTGTGCCACGTAGTTTGAGTAGTTTGAAGTCTAGTCTCTGCATTAGTCATTTCACACAAATCTTGTTAACGAATCAACAAAAATGTTGAAAGTGAATTAAAAGGGTAAAAAGTAAGACTAGCTCGCAAACCTAACTCTTAAACGCATTCAGAACGGCCCGCAATGGTGATGATCGGCAAGTAAAGTCAAACGAGGCCTGGCCACGGTCTTTGTATAACACATGCGTCCGAGCCTAGATAAGGTGAAGAAAAATGCAGTCTGTGAAGTGAACGGGAAAAGGGAGAAAAAGAACAGAGGGGTCAGGCTTTGAGTTCAGGAGTTCTGTCTCTGGGCCACCAGGGGGCGTGTTCTGATAAGAGGGAGCTGCTTTTGCCTGATTGAAATTGAGTTGTATCTTAATGTTCGCTTTAGTTAGAAACCCACGTTGAAATCATCATGACAGCACATCAGGGCTTCATTTAGGAAGGAACATTATTCAAACATACAACAACATGTTAGAAACAACATACACACAACATACACTGCAAATGATCACTTGTGAAGAAAATACAGCATGAACACAAATGCAGTGAGAACAGTAAGCACATGGTATTCCACACTATGCTTTCAGAGATGATCAGAGATTGTAACTACTGAACTGTGGGTGACATTCACAAACGTTTATTGAAGACCGTCTGCGTGGATCTGTTTGAGCTTCTACAGAATTCCTTTTGTCCTTAGTTCTAGTGTTTGTTCTCTTCTGACTGTGATGGTGTCTTGAATATCCGCAAAGACAATAAATGACACACCTGAAGGTGCCACAATTGAGGCAGGGGAGTGTTTGCTGACGGGTCTCTGAGACTTCTTATCTGATTACGTAGATTATTTCACATAAACATTCCTCCTACAACATACACACCATGGGAAAAAAATAACTGATGATAATAGATGAGAGCGTAGTCCACTTTCTTCTGTCTCAGGCGAGATTTCACTTGCTCAAAAGCTTTGCGCATCTTGACCACTCTCGCAGAGTAGTCAAAAATGTGGGGCTCATTTGGTCTGGTCTGATCCGTGACGAGACGTCTAGATGCAGCCATGACACGCTGTTTATCAGTGAAGTTATGGAACCAGTATAATAGAGGTTCGGAGCCGGCTTGGGAGCCAGGGAGCGATGTGCACGGTCAAGCTTTATTTTCCCAGCTTTTGTTGGAAATTTTAGATGTTCAGGAAGGCTTCTGGCCTCCTCCAAAGCGGCAACCGGCCCAGAGCTAATGCGGGTGGGGGCCAGCACTGTGGTGGGGCTAGCCAGTTTAGGAGTAGCGTGGCTAGCCCGGTTCTTGTGGCGTGGTTCTTGTTCTTCTTCAGTTTCTTAGACATATTCCAGAAATAAGAATCCAATATTTCTGCTCCCATGTAGAAAATATCGAATCTCCCCAGGTGAACTCGTGCATATATATATATATATATATATATATATATATATAATATATATATATATATATATTTATTTATTTATTTATATAAAGTTACTTTAAATTGACATCTGAGTCCACATACAAGCATAAGATCAGCAAACAGAACAATCGGGTCCAGCCCTGTTTACATTAATAGTTTTTGTACATAGTCTGTGCTTCTTCACATATTAAAGGTTAAAAACAATTGAAATGTGGTCAGCGGCTAAATGCAAGCCCTAAGTTAGCCCTGGGAAGGACCACCACCCAGGAGCCTCCATGACCTCATAACCTGTATAAAAGCTACACATTGGCTGTGTCTCATTTCCGGGTCTGCACGCTCTGAAGGCTACATTTGAAGGCCGGTTGCATGACTTCCTGCGTGACAAGGCGGTCCCATTTCATGCAGCCCTCGAATGAGGCCGACAAATGTGACCTGCGTTTCCATGGAGATCGGCCGTGAACGAAGGCCGTGAAAAAGCACTCTTCGTGGCCTTAAATATCCCATAATGCACTGCAGATGTTTTAAAACAAGCGAGCAAAACAGCGCCCCCCGACAGCGGGGGAAACATGTGCACGCACGAGTGTTGTCATAAAAGGGCAGAACGCTCGCAAAACTGTTCAACAAGTTTGATTTGAACTGTAAATTGCAGCTAGTTTGAATGTGTTTTCTGTAACACATTCATATAAAAGCGAACGAATCGGGAGTAAAAACGTTTGGTCTTAATTCTGGTTCATGCTGACTGCCATAAGTGAGACGTCGTGAACATGACAAACAAGCTCCATTCTCATGATGACATATATTTCCTCCAGAAACACAGTCCTCTCTCTTTAGAAAGTGAAAGTCCTTTCATGTTTTCCCTTGACATTATAAAATCCCATTCTGAAATGAAGACTGCATATTTCATTACTTTTGGTGAAACTTTCTAGATCATTTTGACAGTTCTCACAGGAACATTAGTCATTCTTATATCTTACAAGAGCTGAACATTAGATTTTGTTTTGGAAATAAGATTTGGGTGAGATGAACTTTAATCTCTTGGGCTCAAAGTCAGAATATTTTATCCTTTCTGCGTTCTCTTTTTAATACGTCCATGTGCATAATTTGCGTGGCGTTAGCATAAGCAGCGAGTCTTAGTTGCTAGGTGACAGAACGGCTCCGTGGGCCTTTGCGGTCCACGGTGGAAGACCAGCCTCCGTCGGCTGGGTCCTTCGGGGCATGAGACCCGGAATTGAGACACGGCATAAGGGTACCTGAGAGCATGGAGTTCAGCCACAACCAGGAAGTGTTTGAGGGGCAAAGGTCACAAGGGTCCCTTCTTCTTATTGTGGCTTTTTGGCGGGTGGCAACCAACGTTTAGGTGCATTTTCCGCCACCTACTGTGCTGGAGTGTGGCCAAGAGTATCTACGTTTCTACATTCTCATCTTCTTCAAATCCACTTCAACAGCAGTTCTGTCTCCCTTCAAAAGTGTAATAACCTCTTTAATTCCCCTTCTGTACTTCAATATACTATTTAACTCAAAACTTCCTCTCTGCTCCGTACAAAATCCATCCTCTTTACATCATATCTCCTGCAGCGCAAGATGACATGTTCCACCGTCGGTGTCTCTGCGCCACACTCACATGATCCTGTTGGGTGTTTGCCCAGTTCAAGTTTTATTCAACCCGGTGTGTCCCAACCTTAATCTCGTAATGGCCACCTGCTCTCTTCTTCTCGTTCCCAGGGTTTCCACCCTCCCTACCTTCTGCCCCTGACACAGGTGCCTCCCCTTCTGCCCTTTCATCCCAGCGCAGCTGTCCGTCTGCTACACTGTGAGTTTTGATGATAGTTTCACCTCTGATTTACTTGAGGGCTATCCCCAAAACTCTCTCCTCCTTTAGAGTGAGTGAGTCCTCCTGCTTAAAGATAATCAGCCATCCTCATTTCCTACAACCTGCTCATGAGCAGGAACCCACATACATTTGACCTGAATTTGCTGACAAGCAAGTCCAAACAAAGTCTGGTATACTTCATAGAGGAGGCCTGGTCGGCTCTGCCATGAAAAAGCATGAATAGTAGTTAATGAGGCTAACGAGTCAGAACATATAAGGGCTTTCTCCACTCTATTCTCTTCTACTCACTGCAGCGCCTTCATAATTGCAATCATCTCTACTGTATAAACTGCCAGGTGATCAAATGCTCTCTGCTTTTTTTGGGATATTTAACTCCGGTATAACAAACGCAAAACCTGTTTTCCCCGATTCCGGTTCTTTGGACCCATCTGTATAAATGACGGTGCAATTTAAGTAAATATTCCTAATTCTCTCATACACCGCCTCCACTAAATTCGTCACTACCTCTGCTTTTCATCCCGTAAAATATAAAAATCAACATTAAATGTAGGCAGTAGCCAGAAAGGTGTAACTGGGCCGGACACCTTGGGCCGGCGGGACTATCATTTCTCCTCTGGATTCCCATCTCATTTGCAATTTTGGGTTAACTCAATGGGCAAGATTCCGCTCATGTTCGTTATACTCATCCAGCCTGTAACTACTGGACAAAAAACTGCTGTGTTCAGAAGAATGAAGGCCTGGAACTCCCTTCCAACAGACACTACAAGCACTGCAAATGGATTGATTTAATGTTTTTATTTTATATCATGAGGATATATTTTAATACATTTTTACGATATTCTAAACCGTGTATACATTTTTTAATTGTCTTTACTCCTGTCTTTGACTGACGGACTGAAATCATCAGTGAAAACTACAAACTATTTCTGAAGCACAGACATAACTACACGAACACCAAAGAAATCAGAGAGCAGTATCAGACTCACCCCCAGAGCTGCTGAGCCAGCGAGCAGCAGCAGGATTAGCCTGAAACAAAAAGATGTACTTTTAAATTCTAGTCACATATAATAATACATGTATATCTGCGAAAGATTTAGAGAACTATTGAACTTTAAGTCTCCTTCATCTTTTGGCACGGGGCTGAGCCTCACAGCAAGAAAATTCTGGTTTTGACCGCCTGGGCCCCACTGTGTGGACTTTGTATGTTTCTACCCATATCTCTCTGTCCTTCATGGCCCGTGAGTTGGTCCGTTGGTCCTGTTCATTTAATTTTAGTATAAAATCAAAGATCCCAAACCAAGAATTTTTGCCCAAATTTCTGGGAAGCAAGTCGATGTGATCCCTCATTCGAATGAGGGAAAGGAAATAAATAAACAAAAGACATTTTGACTCTCATCCAAGGGTCATTCTCAATCGCTTGAAAATGACAGTGAAAATCCATCAGACAGCCAGATGACTACAACTGAATCTCTTTTCAGCATTCAAATCAAAGACCAAAAAAAAGGAAAATGCATGATATACTTTTTTGGGGGTTTTTTGTTCATGAAGAAACAAAACAAACAAAAGATAAACTTTTTTTTTAGATAAACTTTTTCCATTGGATACTTATACTTTCTATTCAGCCGCTCCTAGCAGCCCTACTACTCCACAAATAAACAAAAAGTGACATTACTTTTTCACAATATCGTCAGAAAGTGGTGCCTCGGTCCAGTCCTAAAGACATGATTGTTGGAAATAATAATGCATATGCCAATCCAAGTTTCAACATTTGTGGAGTTTTTAGTTTGGATAATTCTTTAAACAAACAGTGAGTTACAGAGTTACAGACATGCCCACCATCTGAGGAGTTGACATTGTCAAATTCTAGAATGTGAACGCCACCGATGATGTGTCATAATGCCAGATGGAGGGGGCAAAAACCTAGATTTCCCTGCTGATTACATTGGATTTAACTTTGTTATGAAATATCAAAAAGGGTAATTCACAAATGTCTTAATCGATTATGATTTCTTCGTCGTGACTGGACTCACTTCTTGTATATATAGTAATAAAAGTGCCTTTTAACGATATTATTAATGTTTAGAATATATTGGCCTGTGTAGAAAGTTGGTGGTGTCTGAAAAAAACTGTAAAATTAAGTTTAAATAAGTTTGAAATAGGTATACCTTAAAGTAAGATGAAGCATTCGTGTCATGAATAGGGATGAAGCTAAGTTAGACGAGAAATCCTTGGTGCTTAAAAGCTAGTCATGTCATACATAGTTTGTAGAGGGTAAAGCCTGGCTGCCCAGTGCCAAGGTATGATGGACCGCATTGGTGTGGTTGGCATGTGTGCTTGAGAGTCTAGAACAGTGGGTTGGCTTCATCAGCTGTGTGCTAAGAAGGTTCAAGTCCTACATCAAGACAGGAAGTACTGGGTCTATGTCAATTATGAGTGTGAGAGAACATGCAGGATGCATCCAAGTTTTGTTTACTATACTCTGCCAGTCCTAAAAAAGAAAGTCACCACTTGGAGTGAACTAAGCAAATCCAAATCTCTGCTACTACTGGAGAACTGCTGCAGGTGAGGATCTTTCAGCTAGACCACAGTTGATGCAGTGACTGGCTTCTCATTTCTGAAACAACCAAGTTGAAAGACAAATCCTGTGGTCATGGAAAAGATGTGTGTTTGGGAAGGGTAAAATCATTGGCATCGAGCAGGGAAAACCTCTAAGGAGAAGCAGAAACGAATGTACTACAGATCTGAACCCCAGTGAGAGTGTTTTTGGGACGAGCTGGAGAAGGCTTTGTGCAGTGGTCACTCTCCATCATCAATACAAGATCTGTGTGAGGAACAATGACACGCTGAAGATCTGCGTGAGGGACAATGACACACTGAAGTAGCTGTCCTATTTTTAATGTAGCCACCAGGGTGCAGTGTGGAGGAAAGTCTATATTAACGCACAGGTGTTTTGGTACTGGGTCATTGGGTTACGGGAGGTCACACGGTTTATACCGCTTTCATGGAAAAGGGTGGGCAATTCTCTACGATTTTCCAGTATTCTTCACTTGTGCCATCCAACCACTTTTCCCCTTTTTTCATATTCTTTATTTGTCTGGGAGCATCTGCTGGAAATGTTTTTTTTATCAAGATTTCAGCCAAAGTTGGACTAAATTGGGACAAACTGGACACTGAAGCGCGTTAGGCCTGGATCCCCTGGCACCCAACAACCACGACAAAAGGTTAAGACTAAACTGTCGTTACAATCTGTGTGAGGAAAAATGACACGTTGAAGATCTGTGTGAGGAATAATGACACGCTGAAGATCTGTGTGAGGAACAATGACACGCTGAAGATCTGTGTGAGGAACAATGACACGCTGAAGATCTGTGTGAGGAACAATGACACGCTGAAGATCTGTGTGAGGACAATGACACGCTACAGCTCAGAGTCCTACAGCCTACAGCCCAGTCCAACAGCCCTGTGTCCTACAGCCCAGAGTCCTATAGCCCAGTGTCCTACATTTTTTATGATCATGTTCATTGATGAATATGTTTACCTGATGGTGAATGGATGAATCATGTCAGTTGACCATGAGAAGTTCTTCGCCCTGCTGCCTCCAGCTCCAATCACCCTGAACAGCGTGAACTAAGAACAATCAAACAGTTAGTCCAAAGAAGCCCGCTTTTCTAAAGCTATACAGCCGGAGTCCTACAGCCTAGTGTCCTTAAGCCCAGTGTCCTACAGCCCAGAGGTCTACAGCCCAGAGTCCTAAAGCCCAGTTTCCTAAAGCCTAGAGTGCTTTGGCCTAGAGTCCTAAAGCCACAAGCCTACTGCCTAGTGTGCTACTGGCCAGTGTCCTTCAGCCGAGTTTTTCAGCCCAGTGTCCTACAACCCAGTGCCCTAAAGCCCAGTGTCCTACAGCCAAGTGTCCTGCAGCCCAGAGTACTACACCCCAGAGTCCTACAGCCTAGAGTCCTACAGACAACAGCCCAGAGTCCTAAAGTCTAATGTCCTACAGGCTTGAGTCTTAGTCACAGTCTATAGCTCAGAGTCCTACTGTCTACAGCAAGGCAAGGCAAGTTTATTTGTAGAGCACAATTTGTACACAAGGAAATTGTGCTTCACACAAAAGGAAAAAAAATGCATTATAATCACAAAGACATGACAGAAATCATGGCACCTTTAAATTTCTTTAAATTAAGGTTTTATTTTCAGGCTATCCGTCAAATAGTTTAAGACATAAAAGAGAGGAGCAAAGAAAATCTTTTCAGTCATATTCACAGCCAAACAAAACTGTTTTAGCTTAGATTTGAACATTGCCAGAGTAGCAGCCTGTCTCACATCCTCAGGAAGACTGCTGCATAAAACTGAAACGCAGATTCCCCATGTTTAGTCTGACTCTGGGCACCAGCAGGAGGCCGGTCCCTGAGGTCCTCAGAGTCCGAGATGGTTCATATGGCACTAACATGTCCCAGATGTACTTTGGTGCTAGGCCATTGAAGTCTATTCTCTGGGCCACAGGAGCCAGTGCAGAGACCTGAGCCACAGGACTAATGTGATGGTACTTCCTGGTTCTAGTCAGGACCCGAGCAGCAGCATTCTGGATGTACTGCAGCTGTTTTACAGCTCATTTGGAGAGGCCAGTGAGCAGGCCATTACAGTAGTCTAATCTACTAGAGACAAAACGCATGGATAAGTCTCTCCAGGTCTGGTTTAGACACTATATTTTTGATTTTGGCTATGTTTTTTAGATGGTAAAAAGCTGCTGATGTGATTTGATCTGACGTGGCTGTTAAAATTCAAGTCTGAGTCCATTATTACCCCCAGATTTCTAACTTGATTTGTAGGTTTTAGAGCAAGACTCTGGAGGTGACTGCTAACACTTTCTCTTTGTTTCTGTGGGCCAAAGACGATGATTTCAGTCTTGTCTGAGTTCAGCTGGGGAAAGTTGTTTTGCATCCACACACTGATCTGTTGGATGCAGTGACAGAGTGAATCCACTGGTCCATATTCACCTGCCGTCAGTGAAACATAGATCTGAGTGTCATTTGCATCATTGTGATAGGACACATTTTCGTATCAACTGACCTAACGGCAGCATGTAGAGGTGAACAGAAGGGGTCCCAGGATTGACCCTTGGGGCACCCCACAGGTCAGGGGCATCTGTCTGAGACACAGTTACCAATTTCAACAAAGTAATTCCTGTCTTCCCAGATAGGACTTTAACCAGTTTAGGCAGTGCCAGTGATGCCCACCCCAGTCCTCTAGTCTCTGTAAGAGGGTCCCATGATCGACAGTGTCAAAAGCAGCACTCAGATCTAACAGAATTAAGACTGAGGCTTTGCCCGCGTCAGTGTTCAGGTGGATGTCATTTGTCACCTTGACAACAGCAGTCTCAGTGCTGTGATGAGATCTAAAACCTGACTGAAAACATCAAATGAGTTGTTTATTCAGAGGAAATCAGTGAGCTGTTGGTAAACAACCTTTTCAAGGACTTTGCCCCAAAATGGCAGATTAGAGATGGGCCGGTAATGACTCAGTACTGCGGCATCAAGACTGCTCTTCTTTAGGAGAGGCTTTATGACCGCAGTTTTCAAAGACATTGGGAATGTTCCAGATTGAAGCGACATGTTAACTATGTGAGTGAGTGGTGCTAACAAACTGTTCAGCACAGACTTTAGAAATCTGGAGGTCACACATGGAGGCAGCATGTAGATGAACTCAGACTGGTGATGATCTCCTGGACAGTTTTGTCAGTTACAGGTGCAAAGTGAGTCAGCTCTAAGTGTGTAGGTGGTTTGAGGGTTATTTTTTGCATTGTAGAATTGATTGCATTTTTAAATGCCCTGAACTTTGTCATTAAAGAATAATGCAAACTCATTACACTTGGATGTGGAAATGAGTTTTAACGGCAGCTGAGCTGGAGGGTTTGTTCATCTGTTTACTGTGGCAAACGCCAGTTCTGCAGCTTCCAATTATTTCAGAAAAAATATCCTTCACTAGTTCTACATAAAATGAGGTTGTACATGTACAACTTCTCTATGTAAATCTCTTTCTGAACCTGGAGCTTTGACTTTTGCCATTTTTTTCGGCCCGACGGCACTCCCTTTTCTGTGCCCTGACCGAATCATAATTTCTCCATGGCGCCTTCTGCTTATTTTTAACAATTTTAGCCTTCATAGGGGCAATGGTGTCGAGAAACATTCAAAACACTAGATGTAACAGAGTTCAACAAATCATTTGCATTAGAACATGAGACATTTTCAAAGTTTAATCATTTCCATAAACAGCTTTCCTGTGCTGTCATTTATGTGTCTCCTCCGGACAACTGCAGGACCAGCTGGTGGTTTGGGAAAAACAGACAGGTCAAAGAAGACACAGAAATGATCAGACAGAGCAACATCGACCACATTGACGTATATATCAACCCCCTTTGTAATTAGAAGATCTAGAGTGTGCCCTCTGCTGTGGGTGGGGCCACTCACCTGCTGATTAAGGTAGAAAGTTTCAAGGACAGCCATGAAGCTCATTAGCGTTTCTGTCAGATATTATAATTATGAACATTGACAAAACTGTTATGACCAAACCATCAAAGTCTGTGCATATACGGACTGAAAGCATCTCAGTAAAATCATCAATAAAACTTTTGCAGTGCTGAGGAGCTTGTATAAAACAATGAAGAGAATGGATGGAGACTGTTTTTGCTCCATTTTAAAGGCTACGTACTCAAATGTTGAAAACACCCCAAAAGGACAACCTGTGGGTAACTATTTCATCTCTAACAAAAAGCACACACACCTCCTCCCTTTTTGTTTTCGTGTTCAGATTCAAACATAAAGTTGGGGCGAGATTCTATTAGAACTAAATTTCCTGTGTTTTTGTCAAGCCATGTTTCAGTTAAAAACATAAACTCAAGATTATAAGAAGAAATAGAATGTATAATTAAGAATGATTTGTTACATAAGGATTGACATTTAGCACAGCAAGTTTCAGACTAGTTTCAGTGAGACTGGGCGTTATCTTTTTACAGAATATAAATCAAATTCTCAGATTGGCAGTCTGACTCGCATTTTGTTTTCCCATCTTTGTGTTGTGACTACAGAAATAACACTAGGGCTGTTTTTACACAGGGCCCGGGTTGGTTCGATTTTATTGTGACTATAACTGCTGAGACCCAGTGCACCCTAGCTGTGGGAGATACCAGGTGAAAGCGAGGGGGATAGGTGGACGTATTATGTCTGTGTAGCAACAGTCAGGGGGAGTTTCATCATCGTTTGATATCAGAACTCTTGATCTTGCTATATTTAGGCGTGAGTGGAGCCATCTTAATGCCTGATGATCAGATGTTCAAGATGGCTGGGAAGGCCCTGGTGAGGGTGGAGATGGAAAGGAGAGTGAGGAATCTGTAGTGGGAGTAGAGTTTCATGGGGGATCCGAGGGCAGGGGCGATGGCAGGATGCTGCCGGGCCTGTCACAGATGGGTCCAAGGTCTTTGATGAGGACCGTGTGGGAAAGAACTGAACTGACTCCTGCGCTGGCCGTGGTGAAGATTGTTGTGGTGCTGCTGCAGAACTCCTTCGCTGGAGGCGATGGAGGTGATTGTGGGGCGGTTTGAGTTGGATTCCTTTGCTGGTGGTGGTGGAGCGGCTGCTAATAAATCCTTTGGTGGAGGTGTGGTTTGGTGCTGCTGATGTTGAAACATTGGCTCGGTCTCTGGCTGATGCAGCAGAATTCTTCTCTCATTCCCCTCTTCTCTAAACTATCTGCTCAGGACCCTGTCCAGGCCCAGTCCAATGCCTAAGAGTGGGAGCAGGTCTCTGTCAGCACCCTCACTCCCCTCTGCATAGGTTGCCCATTTCTCTTAAAACAGGTCCTCTTGTTTCCAGAATAGATAGAAGTTCTCAATGTAGTGCAATCCTCTTGTTGCACATCTTTGGACAGCCATGAGTTCAGCTGAAGCAGCCGGCTAAACTTGTTTATCTTCCTGTCAATGTTTGGAAGAGGTCCACTTATGAATGTTTTGATTTCCATTTTCCATTTGAAGAAGGAGTTGAGTCGAAAGATAGCTCTCGATTTACCGGTCAATCAACGTTCCTCCCTCACCTATGGTCATGAGCTTTGATAATGACTGAAAGGACAAGATCACGGATACAACCGGTCGAAATGAATTTCCTCCGGAGGGTGGCTGGGCGCTCCCTTAGAGATAGGGTGAGGAGCTCAGTCATACAGGAGGAGCTCGGAATAGAGCCGCTGCTCCTCCACGTCAGGGTAGCCAGCTGAGATGTCTCGGGCATCTGTTTTCCGGATGCCTCCTGTGCGCCTCCCTGGGGAGGTGTTTCGGGCATGTCCCACAGGGAAGAGCACCCGGGGAAGACCCAGGACACGCTGGAGGACTATGTCTCTCGGCTGGCCTGGGAACGCCTCAGGATCCCCCGGAGGAGTTGGAGAAGAAGTGTCTGAGGAGGGGAAGTCTGGGAGTCCCTGTTTAGACTGCTGCCTCTGTGATAAGCGGAAGAAGATGGAGGATGATTTCCATTTTATCAAGCACGTGGAATAACTCCAAGAAGTCTCTTCAGTCTGTTCCCGTCGTTTGTCCACTGCACCCATGTGCACAATCCGCTGTTTAACTCCTGGATATGTGGTCAAAACATTAGACATCCAAGAGCCCTGAGTCCTACAGCACTGAGTCCTAGCCCACAGTGAACTACAGCTCAGTGTCCTAAGGCCCAGAGGCCCTATACCTTGTGAACGTTGAAATCAATGTTTGAAAGCATTTGTCATTTCTATGCTAAAAGAACTGAAGGGCGTAAAACTGCCTGCTCAGCAGAATTCACATGTTTAGACACAAACAGCCCAGAGTCCTACAGCTCAGACTGTTTCAGCC